>JACGTP010000089.1:100000-204180 GCA_023678845.1 Mischocyttarus mexicanus
AAATCAAGTTAAATCAATTCGACGACGATTGGATGAGAGGGATGATTGAAACGACGAGAGGGTTGGGGGGAAAGAAGGAGGTGGTCAAGGAATTCGAAATGGCAAAAGAGGTTCGATCATAGCAAGATTGTTTCTTCCAATTTATGTTTTTTCCGTTACTTCAAATGAAACTCAAGAAAATGAATACAATTAGGAACGAAACGAGGAATATTATTTAATCGATCGAACAAGTTTAAATTTTTCAAAATTATAAATAAACATTCCGTGTAATTATGGAAAAAAATAAAATAACAACGAGAGTTTGGGTGGTTAGAGAAATAGGTGTTGGTATTGGAAGTTGTGTGTGGAAATTTTTGCAAAGCGTGAGAGAAAATGTCTTCTTTTTTCGATTCAGTGTAGTTCTTTGATATTATTTTTCTTCTCTTAGTTTCAATTATTTTTCTTGACTCGATTACGACAAAACTATATCGATTACGTTAACTTTGAAAACACTCCAGAGAGAGATCGCATGGGGGAAGAAAAAAAAAATATTGAATGAAAATAGCCTGTTACGTTGATGAAATATTTCAGAAGATTTCAACCACGTGCGTAAAACAAAAAAAAAAGAAAGGAAAAACTGTAATACTTTTTTTTTTCGTGTATACACCATACTTTCTTTCTATTTTTTCTTCTTTCTCTCTTTCTCTCTCTTTCTTTCTTTCTTTCATTCTTTCTCTCTTTCGTAAGCTCGTTCATATTTTCCGTCTGTCCTTCGGACGGCTAGCCCCCGATCGAATGTGAATTATTATTATTAATATTACTTTTATTCATTAATTAATTATTATACCCGACAGATTTCTCTTAAATTTCATCTTCATTTTTTTTTTTTTGCTTTTTTTTTTTTTTGCTTTTGTCCCTTCTACAAACTCACTTCGATTCGCAATTTCAATTAACTATTTATACACAATATATTATAATAAACTGTAATCGTGTGTAATGCGTGTAATGCGTGTAATGTATCAGTGTACGTGTACCTTTGTGTATCGTTTAATAATCCTTAAAACAGTGTATGAGTGCGTGTACCTTGTGAACGATGTATTTCATATTAATAATGTTTCTGTATGTGTTTTATATGTTTCATATGTGTCAGTGTGTGTGTGTATGCTTACGCGGGCAAACGAGCGCAGGTACGCGTCTGTGAAAAGAGGAGGTAAAAAATAAAAAGAGAGAGAAAGAGAGAGAGAGAGAGAGACACAAAGAGAGTGAATGAAAGGAAGATGAGTTAGAAGAACAAGAACAAGAAGATGAAGATGAAGAAGAAGAAGAAGAAGAGTAGGAGAGGAGAAGAGAGGAGAGGAGAGGAAAAAGGGTCTTTTTTGATACCCTTAAACTTTCGTTATTACTATCATCCCTCGTTCATCTCTCTTTCCCTTTTATCTCTCCCTTTATCTCTCTCTCTCTCTTTTTCTCTCTCTTTTTTTCTCTCACACACATTCTCTACCTCTCACTCACATTTTCACGCTTCTTCTTTTATTATTACTATTATTATTATTATTATTTTTTTATTTTTAACCCCCTACGATACACGCGCACCGGCAAACACGATCATCGTCCAAGTCCTTGATCGCGATGCTCGTCGCATACAGAATATTACAACCGTGGGTCGCGTAATCACTCTCTGTTCGTGTGTAAATATATATATATACACTCTTATATGTATATATATATGTATACACTCTTATATGTATATATATATGTATACATATATATACATACATATATATACATATATATACATACATATACATACATATATAAGAATTATATATACACATACATAATTCTTCCTTTAATCAGTAAATTCATTTATAATTAATAACTGTACAAATTTTAAATGTCTCCTATATAATATATGCAAATAAACGATCGCGACGCTTCGAGTCCGGCACACGCGTTTTCGATCATTCGGTCTATGTTTTTTCTCCCACCCCTTCCCTCCCACCCTCCTAATCCCCCTAACCCCATCCTCGTCCTATTTTATCTCGGATTAGTTTTCTTCTTCTTCTTCTTCTTTCTTCTTTTATCTCTTAAATATAGTTTTTATATCATAAACACAGCGCCATCGCGTTTTATCATTTTTCTTCTAAAATTCCATTTTTTATTCATATTTATATTTATATATATATACTATATATATACTTATTTTTTTATATAAGTATACATATATATACTCGAAAACGTATGTTCGTATCGGGACATATCTCACTCTAAGTTCATGTATACATACACGGACGCACTCGTATTTACCTAACCCTTATTCTTCTTCTTCTTCATCTTCTTCTTCTTCTTTTTTTTCATTCCTATGCTATTCTCGATCCCTTTTGTTTTTTTTACCTAAGCGAGCTTCTCAGAGAGTTTCAACCCCCCTACCCATAACCTTCTTTCTTTCATTCTCTGTTTTCTTAATCTTACTTAGTCTTTCTCTTTCTCTTAACCTTTTCATTTCCTTTTTATTTTGATCTCTCTCCCTTTCTCTCTTGCTTCGCTTTTTATCTCTTTTCTCTTTTTTTTTTTTTCTTTTCCATCTCCTCCCTTTCTCGTTTAATGTACATGTCCGCTAAATTGCCTATATATCACCGCGTTAACCTCATTCTCATATTTAATTATATTCTCGATTGCGATCGGTTATTAAAATTTAACATTTAAATTCTTCATTCACTACAATAATACACCGCGACATTTGTACAAAGAACAATCACATGAATTCCCCCCTCGCGGTCATTTTCTTCTTTATTTCATCTTCTTTCTTGATTTTTCTTACTCGCCCAGGTATCGTTGACCGCGTATCGTCCACTATTTTTTTCTATTCATCATCTTCTTCATAGTAGCACATTATTTATTTTTCTTCTTGGTGCATTATTCTTCGATCGAATCGTTCATATTTTACACCAACTCCTAAAGACGATTTCTTTTCTTCTTTCTTCTTACTTCTTTCTTCTTCGTACTTCTTCTTGTTTTCTTAATTCTTCACAGCGTACACACGTAGACCTCTCAGCTCCGTTTGATATCCTCCTTCCTTTCTTATCATCCTCGACGATCCGCGAGTTTGCACATCTTTCTTCTTCTCTATCTCTTTTCTTCATATTTTTTTTTAAGGATTATCGATATATCCTATTATTTTTAGGCAGATCATCCTCTCGTTCGTTATTTCATTCTTTCTTAAACAGTTCGTGTCGTTCAAGTATCTCTCGGGGTTTCGCCGGGCTGGAGCACGGTGGTCTTAACGCAATTCTACGTTTTCCAATCCGCAAGAACCGTCATTCCACCGTTTTTTCCTTTTTTTTTTTTTTTATTTTTATCTGGATACGCTACTGCTACTGAAACAAATAACACAAATTTATATTCTAATATTTTTCTTTTCCAATATAAACGAAATAATTGTTTTCTCATTTTGCATTGGATTCGATGATTCTATTAGGTTTCAAATATCTGTCCCTATTTTATCATTGTTTATTAATCTCGTATATCGATCCAATTAAAAAAAGCTTTAACAATTTAAATATTCTATACTGTTTCTAAAATTAACATAACTCTGTTCAATTGAACCAGATTGAAGTATAATACAATTTTAAAGTTAACAAAAATACTAAAAATATTTAGCAAAAATATCGAATTTTTAACCACAATTCAATGAAAAAATCCGATATTGTTTTCTCCACCAATCCAATATATTCCTTTTTCTAAACAATTACAAACATTTTACACACAAACAACCTTATACAAATATAAATAAAATCTATCGTTTGGGATATTATACGATTCTATTTTAGTATAATAAAATGACCAGATCTAAAATCAGGGATATAATTTTCAACGTCAGTGTCTTTTAAGGATGAGTAAAAGCCATGATAAAAGTAAAGAGCAAACGACATTGATCTCACTTAGAAAAAGGGGAAGCCATTAGAAAAGGAGAGAAAATCAGATCGAAAAGTTATCGAATGACGTACCTTTATATGTGATGTCCATAGTACTCGGGCGGGTAATGGTACTGGTTGTGGAAGGCGGGATCACCCGGCGGCCGGTGCATCATGCTAGCCGCCTGTCCGTCCATCATATAACCCATCGTCGCGTCCGGACTGTACGCCCCGCTAGGACCTGCGGACAATGGTGGAAACACTACACGTTACTATGGTTAGATCTCTGTTCCGTAATTGGCAAGCTGCTACTGGACAAGCTCGGGAAACTCCTCTTCAATCGGTAGCATACCACTCTTCTCTTATATTTTTTTAATATTTTTTTTCTATAAACGAGAACAGTGGATGCACCGAGGAATCACCGAGCTGTGTCCTCGTTCAACGATGTCGCAATTCATTTCAATTTGACACATTAATTTAACATTTCATACGAATAAGGCGACATCGTTCAACTTCCTCTCAATGTTTGTTTGCATGTATGTATGTATGTATGTATGTGTATGTGTATATGTGGAGTACAATATGCTTTGTATGACAAGAAAAGAAACATATTTAAATATTTATTATTTTCGATAAAATAGTTGTTTGCAAGGATGCTCATTAACTGCACGAGTATACCCGAGATACTCGTAATAAAAATAGAAGAATTATTTTGTTTGATATTCATTGTTCCAGAAGGAGTAATGAAAATAAGAAGATTTACGTTAGTGGAATGCAGAATGGATGGATCGATCCTAGCTCGAGAATTTCAATCTTCTTCTGCGTGTCGAACGGTTTAGCTCAAAGTGACGACAATTCCTCTCTCTCTTTCTCTCTTTCTCTCTCTTTCTTTCTTTCTCTATCTCTTTTCTAAGCTGTAATGGAGAGACGGGAATCCACGGGAGACTCCCCTAGTTTTAATGTCGGTATCTTAATGTATATTGCCACGATAAATCAAGGACACTGATTGCGTCCTACCACCCTTCGTACCAATACGAGCGGGACTTGCTGAGATGAGAGTATGAAGACGGACGATAGAAGAAGAAAAAAAAGAACAGAAAAGAAAGATCTTCGAAAATAGTGGTTGTTATAGTTAAAGGTAAAACGAGACAACACAATATTCCCAAGTATCTAACTACTCGCATAGGTTGATATAGCTGATTCCGCAGTTTCCCACGGCTCGGTGAACTTTCCATCAGCAATTTGTCAAAAGCTAGCCAGGAAATCCACGATTTTACCCGGTTTCTATGCTCCTCGTCCTTCGACAATTTCAACCGTCCTCCCAATGTTCCTCTAACTCAACCCAGCCAACAATCTTTTTATCTTTTTTCTTTCTTCCTCTTTGCGACCGACTTTCTTACCACGTAAAAGAAGAAAGAATGAATGAATGAAAGAAAAAGAGAAAGAGAGAGAAAGAGAGAGAGAGAGAGAGAGAGTACAGTGCACCATTTCAAACTAAACTCGCAGCGGCGTTTTACTTTATCCAAGACCTAGCCGTAAATCACAATTATTGCGAGCGCTCGTTTTCCTATCTCCCCGTCCTGCTCTTCCAACCTTTCCATGGACCACCACCTTATTCTATCTATCTTTTCTTCTTCTTATTATTCTTATTCATAGAACGTTTATCAAATGCAATCCACTAAGGCAAGCAACTCTTTCCAATTGATCCTTTTTTCTATTAGAATTCTTATCATTCGTAATACGATCCAACCCATCTAACATTCTATCATTCGAAACTTCAATTGCGATAAAAAGAAGAAGAAGAAGAAGACAAAAGTCAAAGATTTTTCTCTACACGTATCAAAAAATAAAAAAAAAACAATAAAATAACAAATCATAACTAAACTTGAGAGAATATATTAAACCTAAAGTAACATAACGATATATAATAATACTCTTGTTTTATGTACCCGGAAAATGCAGATATTGCTAGAACATGATTCTAACAACATTGAAGATGAACATTCCATAGAAAGGGTACCAAGTGCATTGGCGAAGGTTTAAAGTGGCTCGAGAGAGTCTTTCATAGCGTTCTCCTCCTCATCGTCGTCGTATTCGTTCTTGTCGTTGTCGTCGAGGTGTATTTGCCAGCCCTTTCTCTTCTATTTTCTCTTTCGCGGTGGCTGGGTCTCAGGCCCAGGAATGTAGTCTCATATTATAGCCACCATGGGCTACGGATATTCCACTAACGAGGGATGCGCGCTTGTAGTGTGATTAAACCGCGCTATAACACAGCGGGGTTTCTTCGGATAGCTTCAACGGACCACAATATGGGAAATTAAGGAATAGCTCTTGTGCTTGCTGCTTGCTGCTGCTTCTCTCTCTCTCTCTTTCTCTTTCTCTCTTTCTTATACTGGAAGAGAGCAGTAGATTCCTCGCAGTGAACCGAAACAACTCGCGTGAACTCGTCTCTTTCTCAACGTGTAAATCGCATCGTTAGGGGTACCTTCTATCTTCCTCTATTTCTTTAAATCTTTTTTCTTATTTCTGAACCGGCACGTTTATCTTTGATTGGATCGGGATGATTATTTTCTGCATATTATACCGAGAGGAAACTCTTTCTTAGACTCTCATAAGTATTTTTCTTATTTCTTCTTTTTCTTATATTCGTTCGTCGAGGTATGTGGGGAAAAGCAGATTATCTTACGACTTACAACAACCTTCTACTAGGAGGTAGTAACGATCGATCGCTTTGATTTCTTTGATATAGTTGAAGTTAAACGACGAAGATTATCATGAGTCAGACAGTAATTACGAAAATTTCCACCGACTTGGTAGATCTCGGTGATGGAAATGAAATGAAATAAACGAATGATCGGAAGATCGGGACTAGATATGTCCATGAGATTGGTTGGTTGGTTGGTAGCTTGCTTGGTTACTTGGTTACTTTAAAAGCGTATCGGCTATATAAGACGATGTATTATAAATATGTCAATCTTATTTACTCTGGCTGATATTTTCCCCAAGACGTGTTTTCTTTGATCACCCAGTTGGACTTGATTTACACGAATCAAATTAAGGGAAATAAAACGACTGTTATACGTAAACCGTTACCTTATTTTCCTTTTTTTTTTATACGTCTGATATCCGTCTTGCATGATTTCATTCAGCTTTTAATTATTTATCCCTTTAGGCTGTTATATTACAAGTTGCTGACGGTTTGGCACGTTAGTTGAACATACGATTTCTTTGATATTTTTTTTCTTTGCATCGTAATGACAATCGTTAAGATCGACGAGGTCTCCTCAGAGTCATTCTGGGAATTAGTTTAGATGATTATCCTTGTAGGAAAAGTTAAGCCAAAGTGGGGTCAATTCGATGAGGTTAAATCCTGGTATATAACGAGACCACTAGGAGATACGAAAAACACTACTACAGGTTTGTCTGTAATGCAATAAAGGTCCCTGACCGAGAAAAGGTCTTTAGGTATTGCTAGCTATTTCGACACCACGTAAATCTACAAAAGCTTTATCCGCAATTTCCCTCCCCGTTCTTTTTCCACTCGGTCAGAAAATTCCTTTAACGTGTAAGGTTTACTTTACCCCATTACAAATACGTAGGGAACGGCGTTTACGGTGTTCGGTAATTTATTTAGGAGTTTTCCCTTGAAGAAACCAGTAGAGTATATGGCATGGTATTGGTAGTAAACGACCTAGTCGTTAATTGTCAGTACTTTTCCATACTACTTCAAAAGTATTTCCTCGTTTACTTGGAAAAAGAGTGGGGAAAATGGTAAAGATTTCTGTAAGATCGTAATCGTTGATGCGCGTTCGATTAATTCCCCTTTACTCTTCTTGTTAACAAACGAACGAAGTCCCCTCGGCGAAACTATCGTAACGAGAATCTCGTTGAATTTCTAACAACCGGTTAGAGAAGGATAAGTTAGAAACGAGCCTTGAAAATCATAGAGGACGTGAGAAATTTGGAATACACGTTAGGGGTGCGGCGTCTGGAAGAACACGAGAATGGCATTAGTAGTAAGTTACGCTTGTGGCCAGACTGGATGTGTCCGTAGGTGCCTGTTCGCTGTATTTAAGGAAGATAGCAGCAGCCTTCAGTACTCGAAGGTAACGCGACGGTGAGTCGGTGTTTCTGCCTGTGCTACTGGAGGATTCGAGACGACCTAGGATTCCTTCTAAAGAGTAACTGAGACAGACAAACAAAAAGCGAACGAAAGAGAGAGAGAGAGAGAGATGCTACTCTCTCGGAAAGTTAGTTGCCGGCGACAGAGCCGAGTGTGTTCGGTAGGAAGGGGTAGTTTTCGAGGTAGGAGAGTTTCAACGATAGTTCGCTCGGACGGAGTTCCTCTTCCTTGCCGGTTGGAGGTACACCTACTACCCTAACGTTACAGGAGTTTCCAGGCTTTCATGGGGGTGAACGGTGCTAAAACCGCGACGGAGAACCGTACGAAGGAGAGTTCAGGATAGTATGGGTGTATCTGTGTGTTGTATATACGTGTATGGCGTACGAGAGAGAGAGAGCGAGTGAGAGTGAGAGTAAGGGAGATGAGAAGCGTGATAGATATGAGCAGTCTAAGTAACAACCATCAGTTTCCAGAGTTCACCGTGCCAACCGAGAGCACCTCTAACGAACTTCTGGCAAGATTTAAAGGAAGTACCCCGAGTGTCGACTTCGTCGGCTTGCCTAGAATTGCCGACTTAATTAAGTGGCTCTCTTTTGCTTAATGCTACTTTACTAAGAAACAAAATATTTTATAAAGATCCTTGAAGCTAGAAAAAATTGTATTTCATTTTGAAAATTCTTTAACATCTTTTAAAGCTTTCCTCTCTCGTTTGTGTGTTTCCCTTTCGTTAGTAAATTTCTCGAGAGAGAGAGAGAGAAGGTTTAACTCTGTTTCGTCGAGATGGGGAGAAGAGCGAGAAGAAGAAGAGGAGGGAAAGGACGATTCGTCGAACGGAAACCGGAAATGTGCTCCGGAACCTTCAACAATCCCTCGATGAAACTATTGGTCATCCGCGACGCAATACCGGATACGCCGGATCTAATAACTCATTCGCCCGCCTGCTGCCTAGTCTCTACTGTTTCTATCTCTATCTATCTATCCATCTATCTATCTATCTATCTATCTCTATATTTTCTAAACGAGCACATTTTTCTACGATTCTCATTGAATGTTCTCTGGGAATGATGGAACGGTCGAACTACTATCCTAGATTCAGAACTTGTATTTTTACCATATTGTCCCACGTCTCTTTCATTCATTCATTCATTCTTTCTTTTCTTTATCTTTTCCTTTTTCTTTTTCGAACTCGCTTCGAAAAGTTCGTTTCTTTTTACTCTTTCATCTTATCACATACACATGGTATACACAAAAGGGTATACCAACACAAAGCTAGTATGGTGGTCACCTCCTCCTCCTACTCCACCTCCACCACCTCCTTTTTCTCTTTCTCCTCCTCTTCTTCTTCTTCTTCTTTCCCGTCCTCCGAGCGACCCTCTGATATATAGCCCCTCGGAGGTCGATGACTTCCGCTATTTTTCTTCCGCTGTCTCCAGCAAGCAACTTCCCTTCCTAACGTCCACAAGCACAGGGCACAGGCACACAGCAGCAGCAGCAGCAGCCAGTAGTAGCGATCCAAACCCAAGCTTGCTGCTTTTACACAGAACCCGGCTGCTTTCGATTCTTTTTAACGTTTCCACGGGTATCCAAAAGAATCGTGAATGGACGAATCGATCCTGAACTAACATTCAGCCAGAAAGAATATTTCCGTTCGTAGGAAAATTTCCTTTTTTTCCATGTTTTTATCAATGATTTATATATATGTGTGTGTATATATGTATATTGGATAGGTGGAAAAGAAATGTCGGATTTTTGGCTACAATTTAATATGAAAATATTACATTTGTTTTTCATCAACCATATATATAATCAATGCTTTAACAAATCTAATTTAATGAATTAAAAATGATATTTAAAAACAATGTTAATAGTCTACTTGTCCTTGGGATAGAATTTGCAGTAGAAAACTAAATCTATATTCCAGTAGCACAACTTTGATTCGTTAATCGATTTAAATATTTTGTTATGCGAGACGAGAGACAGGTTCATTGGACCTAAACATCAAACCTTACGAGAAAGAGAAACTGATAGATAGAAAGAAAAGAGAAAGAGAGAAAGAGGGAGAGAGGTATGAAGATGAGCAAAGAAGCTACTACATTTATGGATGTCGTCTGCGTGACAAGTCGAAATTAATTTGATCCACCCCCCTTTACCCCCTACCCCAATTTTTCTCGAAGGACTTTGGCGTTGGCATATTTTAACCCACTTCTTCGAGTCTTCCTTCTTTTTCCTTTTCTCTGTTTCTCTTTCTCTCTCAACCCTACGCCGAGCGAGCAACGAGCCGACATAAATTTTATCGGACGGACGTACGGGACGGGACAGGACGGGACAGGACGGAATGGGACGGAGGTTCCGGATCAGAGATTCGCTAAAACTCGATGACGACTACCTTCGCGGTCTCGACTGGTTCCCTATACTCGATGCGATCCATAATTAATGATCCAGACGGACAAATGGTGGGAGAAAGAGAGAGAGAGTAAAGAACAGTGAACACATAGTCCATAAAAGAACTCAATATTTATAAGGTACGAGCCAAGCACGCGTATGAGAAACCACTTCGACGAGACATATATTCCCTTCGATCTTCCTCCTCTCCGAAAAAGAGAGAGAGAGAGAGAGAGATACAAGTATTTAGATATTTTAATTAACCGACTGGCAATAAATTATGATAATTAAGAAGCTCGCCCTCTTTTCGTTGATACGTATCCCATCTGAAATACGTCATGAACTTTAACGTCAGAGACATGTGCTAGATGTCAGACTTATTGCCAGATTAAAGTCCAAATAAAGACCTCTAGAATTTGTCTTTTTGTTATTACTTTTTTCTCATCGTCCAATCCCTCTAGGGCGTTTAACTTTATTCGCAATCATTCGAGGTATATTTGTTTTTTCCCTTTTTATTGGTCCATTTCCAAAGACCATTTACAGTGAAACGTATGTTTGTTACTTTTTTTTTTCGTTGGAAATTTAAGAGGTATCGATAATCTTGGTGTCTCAGGGTGCTAGTCGATACGTAACACCGGTTCTTAAGTTTTAATATAAAACTGTAAAACCTTCTCTTACTCTCACTCTCTCTCTCTTTCTCTTTCTTATTCCCATTTCGTAGGAGATTTAACGACACAGTAGACCGCAGGTCACACATTTACGTGCCCTTCGTGCTACTCCTCTTTCTTACTTGTACTTTGGTGTGTAAGAAAAAGAAAGAGAGATAGAGAAAGAGAGAGAACGATCCGCGGATTATAGAAACCATTCTTAACAGTGTCAATAAACGGAGGTTATGAGAGCCACAAACGTCGGAAGTGTCTCTCCTTACGACTGACATAAATAAGCTCCCCAGTACCGGGCCCCTTTTCTTGCTCGTTTAAACGTCGCTAAGAAACTCAACTTGGTTTCGACGTATCCGAGTTCGCTCTATATAATCCTATTTCAAAGTGCATTTACTATTTCTACCTGTATAGCCTTCTGAAATATTTCAACTCTAATTTCTCGATCTGATAGATCATTATTACGATTTAATTATTGGATTAGTTAGAAAAACCTGATGACGATTAAAATCTATACGAATTTCTATACCCATTAAGTTGCTTAAAAAGTTCTTACTGGTTATTAAACAAATTGGTATGGTTATTTAAAACGTTGACAGTTATGTTAATCTTTGACAGAAGTTACTATATTTTCTTTTCCATTTATTTAATGTTGCATCAACTTGCTGATTTGTTAGCAACCAAAAGAATGGTCTACAATTTATTATACAATACAACACTGTAAATTAAAAATTATCAATTAATAGATCCAGCTTGAACTATCTGAGCAACCAAATGATTGAACCTACCAAAAAAAGATTTTTTAAACCTATTCAATTTGATGGAATAGAAATCCGAGTTGAAATAACACGATCGATAATTTCGAATCTAATAAACCAAAGGGTGGGGGTGGGGTGGAGGTAACGGTGAACCCGGTCGATGCGTCTTCGAGATAACGATCTTTCATCTCACGTTTTCTATCTTACTCTCTTCTTCGTATAAGTCTTCTTCTTCTTCTTCTTCCTGGTTACCATTACCGCGTAACAGCCTTGATGGCGAAAGTAGTCTAGGGGGCAAATGGTCAACGAGACTGGAGATGAGATAGAACAGGCCATTATGCCTCGTACCGATAAGATAGGGTCCACCCCTCGGTGGGTAGTCTCCAAGTGGAAACTACGAAGCTTTCTCAGCAGCAGCGTACACGAACGTTCTGATACACCGGACGCGATCTACGACATGAAAAATCTAGTTGGTAGCTAGCGAGAAACCTAGCCTAACGTGTGTGTGAGAGAAAGAGAGAGTGGTGGGAGAAAGGAGAGGGAAGGGTGGGACACGAAGAATCCACATAGCACCCTCCACAACTCGGACCTTATCTTTTCATACCGCTCGTGACCGTCCAAGACTTCATTTCCGTTGGCCGAGCTACCCCTGTCGTACCGATCTCTATGCATACCAACGGGTGTATCCTTCGCGAAACGAAAACGATCAGTTTCACCTACAGTGGAAAGGATCTATCAGGAACTTTGATTAGATTTGATGAACCGTTCCATAAATAGGAAATTGAAGATCATTTTCAGTAAATGACTTTGGATCTCAATTGTCCATTATTTTTTTCTGTTATCGTACAAACGATTAAATTTATAATTAAGACCAAGATTGTGTATAGTTTGTTTGTGTAATATCTGATGAGTTCAATATCTGTTATAATACTTTGGAAGGTAATTTCCTTGGGTTAATCTGATCTATCCGAGACCCTATATATCAACCCTAACTCTTATTCCTCTCTTTCAGCAAATAATAACATTTCTATAAGTCGGTCGTTTGTATTCGAGGACCAAGCTAGCATGCACCCCATTTCAATTAACGCATGATCTATGTCGTATAAGGAGCCACCGTAACAGCACGTTTCAAACGGGCCCGGGTCATAATGCGCGGGGGATCGGCTCTCTAAGTAACTCTATATCACGTCTACGTGACGCGAAACGTAGAAAAAAAGGTTTCCTCGAAGGATCGAAAAAGGAAGGAATGAATAGGTGGAGTGTGGGGTGTCGGTGTGTCTTCTAAGAACTTCTTCCGTTTATTTTCGCATCATCAAACTCTATCTTTTCGTTCTTTTTTTTTTATATTTGAACACATACTCGATCCATCGATTATATTTGTGTTCATCAATGATAGTGTTAATCGTTCATGATGTATTTTTATTTTATTTTATTTTATTTTAAAAAGAAGACTATTGGAAAAACTTTTTGTTGAAACTAAAAGTAACTAAACAGCTCATGGACTATTCGCAACGCAATATCCAGAGTATTTCCGATCCCAAGGCATTCATTTTATTTAGCGGATCGGAGAAGATGGTTGGTAGGAGGTAGGGAAGGTTAACTCGGTACAGAGTTCTTTCTCTTTTTCTTTCTTTCTTTCTTTTCATGTTCGTCCCACTGGAGCCAGAGACTGAAGCGTGGCTCTAGTGCTGACCAAAGATCTTCGTCTTTCTTGCTCCTCTTCGGAACGGTAGTATGAGAATGAGATCGAAACTAAGAGAGAGAGAAAGAGAGAGGGAGAGAGTGAGTGAGAGAAAGGGAAGATGGGTTAGGGTGAAGGCGTGGGGTGAGACGTCTGGACCCAGCCGAGATGGACACAGAGAATCGCCATTACAAATTGACAAGCTTGATTGATGGTCCTCGCGGAAGGGACGACGGCACAGGGACCTAAAGTGTATATGTATGTACATACATACATACATACATACATAGATGCTTGTAAGAGAGAGAGAGAGAGTGAGAGAGAGACAGAGTTCCCTCAGAGTTCGGGCTACGAAGGGACCTGCAGATAGCAAAGCCGCGTGGGTTATATCCAGAAAGAAGGGAGAAGGGCAAAGGGATCGGTTGCTCGCTTATCGGAGAGCGAGGCCTCTCAGCGAGTGCGTGACGAATGGTCCGCGACTAGATTCGTAAAGGAAGGGTCGACGTAACTGCTGCCTCCCAGCTTCTGATCCTGCTCCTGCTCCTACTACTCCAGCTCCTATTCTACACCACCGAACTCAAATATAGCACCGTCCGTGTATTCCCTGGAAAAAAGCTTTCTACTGAGAACTCGGTAACTTCGAAGCCACATCGGATAAGAGTTGGAATCGTGTGTGGATGGACCGTGTCCACCCTTCGGGAGACTCACCAGGGAAAAAGGTGGAAACGATCCGTCGCATTTCTTTCACCAATCCTACCCCACCTTCTCATACCCCTCATTCCTACTCTATTTCTTTGCCCACTCGATGGCTTTCACCTAATTTTCAATACATTTTTCATCCACGATCTAAGGAGGTCCTTTTATCTCCGCAATACCGTGAAACACCTATCAAACATCCTCTACGGATTCCTCCCTCTCTATTTTCAAGTAATAATAAAATAAAACCAATCGATATTAAAAATAATCGTCACTGTGCTCGTTCCAGCATTTCTTTCTGATGTGTTATTCTTAGAAAAAAAGTTACAGAAGTGTTACAGATGAAATTAATGAATTTTCTTTAAGATTAACAGGCATTTTCTTTTATACTCAGTTGTAAGTCGTGTGTCTCGGTTGGTTCTAGCTGGGATAGTAGTAGCTGATACCTTTTATCGGTGCTATCGTTACGAAATGCACCGTACGTTCCAAGCTTTACGGTACTTTGGGAACGCTGTTACGTTTTTACTGCGTCGTTCTGAGAACGAACGGACGAAGGGAGGATACCGATTCTACTACTGTTACCGATATATAGTACTAACTGTATAAGGTAACCTAGTCTGCTGTTAATCGTCTTTGAATCTTTTAAAAATTGTATATCCTCGAATCGTGGAATAACAAAATACGCATCATCCAAATTAATTCTCATTCATTTTTATTTTTAAATCTTCAAAAACGATAAGAGAATAAGAAACCAAATGTGCTAAACAACTTTTTCGATCTCCCAACAACGTCGATTTTAAACGACGGTTATAAAAATCTTCTTCGAGAGAGAGAGTGAGAGAGAAAGATCGTACGAAAGAAACTAAAGAAATAATAAGAAAATATTTTGACCAACAGGATGTGGTAAATCAAGGAACGAATCAAGGCGCGAATCAACTCGAGCCTACGCAACACCAACAGCAGCAGCAACAGCAGCAGCAGCTGTGAAAGAAATGCAAGCGCATAAAACGTGAGAGTAAAAAAGAAAGAAATTGAAGGAGGAATCTACAAAACCCAGAATATAATCTCGGTCGATATTTGACAGAGGTTCCTTGTACATATTCCAATCGAGATACATCTCGATCGTGGGATAAAAGGGTACCGCGACCAATTTGAGGTAGAAAACCGGTGCACCGCCTACACTCTTCGCACGAAAGAAATAGAAAAAAAAAAAGTTGAGGAAGAGAACAAAAATAAGAAGAAGAAGAAGAAAAAGGTGGTACGTATCTCGATGGCTTCTTCCACGAAGAGTCCTTGATAAGGATCAACGAGCGTTACCGTACGTAGGTGCTCGTAAACTCAACGATCGAGATACTTCCATGACGCGTTATCGCCGATAAGAGAAAGAGAAAGAGAGAGAGAGAGAGAAAGGAAGATGATGGTACATTGCTGGTACAGATTTCTCTCGAGCACTCGGAATAATAACAATGCCTCCCGGCACTTTCTCTCTCTCTCTCTCTCTCTCATTCTCTCTCACACATTCTCTTTTATCTCTCTCGGAGTCAATGTGGAGCACATCGCAGCTGCGATCCACGTAATGAAAGTATGATTGATGATCTGTACGACGAGCATCATTAGCTCGACACGAAGGAACCTCCTAGTCGTCCAAGTATCCCGTCGAACCTTGTTGTTGCCATTGTAACGTCGTGACCAAGACAGAAAGAGAGAAAAATAACGAGAAAGAGAAAGAGAGAGAGAGAGAGAGATTATTCAGAAAATGCATTCCGAATTAACGTCGACGACTCTGGTGGATCACTGAATCAGTCCATTGGTGTTTTCAAGCTGCAACATAGTCTCTCGCGATATGCACGCACGTCCGATGAAGAAAGGAATAAATAAAGAAAGGAAGTAAAGAGAAGAGGGAAAAAATAAAAAATAAAAAAAAAAAACAACACGGAGCTTTACGAGAAATCGATCACGCGGTTGAACGCGGCCACGGGGGAGCAGGAACATTTGAAAGATACATTTATCTCGTTTCCGTTCGAACAAAATCTGCCCTGGGGTCTAATGCCTCGGCTATTAAGCTTTAATGGACTGCCGATCGTCGAGAGAAAAAGAGAGAGAGAGAAAGAGAGAGAGAAGGTATTGGAAAAATTCTTGGCAAACGTTTTCTTCATACAACTAACCAACCCCCCTTTTCATTCATCCCACTCGTTTGTGAAAATTTTCGTTACTCCCGTCCAGGGTTACGTCAGGGTTTGCACGTTATTCCTTGAACCCAACTATCGTTAGAATTTAAAAATAAAAAGAACAAAGAATATAAATATAATGTATTAAGAAAGAAAGGAATACGTTATCAAGATAAGTAAAAAAAAAATTATGAGAAAGAAGTGAACTGAGGAAAGTAGTAGTCGCATCAAACGAAAGGGCTGAAAAGGTCGAGGAGTCGTCCTGGTTGGAACGACGCAGCCTCTGCGATCAGGATTTGACTCAGGATTATAATCTAACTTGTACACGACTTTCCACTTTAGCCCGAAGCTGAGTAAAGCAACTACTCTCTCTCTCTCTCTCTCTCTCTTTCGTCTTTCATTTTCTTTCGGAAAGAACTAACTCTCTTGAAGAAACGAGCAAACGTTGTACCTTTGTGTTGTGTTGTGTTGTGTGATACTCCTTAAACGAATTTAAAAATTATCATCGATGGAGTAAAGGTTGTTGATTTTTTTAATACAAAATAAGACTTTTTTTCTTTTAAAAGAAAAATTATTCAAACACAGCAGATATAGAACAAAATATATTAAAAAATAATCGAAAAATATGAAACAAAGCTAAAGATCTTTCGATTAATTTTCCTAAAAAAGAGAGTAAGGAAAAGAAGAAAGAAAAAAAAAACTATCTAAAGACATTTTACAGGAACGTCGTTGTTGATGGTGGATGGTGGATAAAGCGCCCCTAAAGCCCACTTTCGGACAGAGCAAACAAGCCGTAACTCAGTGAGTGTTTATGAGAGGAGTAGTCGTAAAAATACGCGCCCGAATCGGGTCTCGGTGTGTTTCGGCAGTTTAGGTTGGACCACCCTCCATACTACTTTGTCCAACTTTTTCTCGAGAGCACTTTTCCATTCTCTCTCACTCTCTTTCTCTCTTTTCCCATTTTTTTCTCTTATTTTTTATATATATCTTTTTCCTCTCTTTATTTCATCGAAACAAAGACTCTCCTTTAGAGTTGGAAAAGCATAGAACAGAAAAGGGACGAATAAACGAACGAACGAACGGAACGGAACGGTAGGGATGAAAGAGAATGAGAGTGAGAGTAAACACGAAAGAGAGAAAGAGAGAGAAGAAGAGAGAGAGTGTGTTTCCATGGCCGCATGTTGCCGGATCGTAAAACTCGGTCTGATCACCGCTACCAATTATCCCGCCGTTATCCGAACGTTATCCGAACGTTATCCGGAACGTTATCCACCTCTGCCTGGCCTGTACTCCATGGAAGAACCCTCTCACCATCATCCAAATCACTACCGAACCCTTGAACCTCACCGCTTTGCAACAGAGAGACAGAGAAAGAGAGAGAGAGAGAGAAAGTGGAAAAGAGATAGAGGGAGAACAAACCTTATACCCCGACACCCTGTTGTTGTCGCCTTTTAGTGCAAACCAAGTGATTCCCTCCTCGTAAATGTGACGTCTTTAAGGATCCTACTACTACTCCCTTCAACATCTTGTATTATATTAAACTCATTCTATCTTTTTGTCTCTCTCATTCTGTTTTCGATTATCTATCGATTTTATATTTATACTCTTGCTTGTGTTTCATTTTTATTTCAAACTCGTGACTCGACCTTTCCAGATACTCGATTTTGTTTAATCTTCTTTCACCCCCTCCCTCTCCCTCTCCCCTCTTCTACGTGAAGGATTCTTCTTCAATACGAGAACCGATTTATTTATTTAAAAACTTCCATATCAATGTATGTTGAGATACTCGNGGGATGGTAGGGTGAAGGAAGAAAGAAGAAATAGAAGAAGAAGTAAAAGAAGAAGAAGTGGATAGAAGAGGGTAGTGTAGATGTGAATAGTGTCGGAGTAAGAAGAAAAAGGGGGGTTTTGTGGGGTGAGTAGGGGGAAGTGAGGGAGAAAGAGGAAGAAGAGGAGCGTACGTCAGCCGACGTCAGCGTCGCGGCTCCCTAATGGGCGCAGACGCCGGAAGTGATTGGGTTTCTGCTCGACTGACTCAAGTACACCCCCTGCACCCCTCGAAGGCGAATGGAAAAGCGAGCTTCTTGCGAGCTTCTTGGTAGCTTCTTGTAAGCTTCTCGTTCGAGTGAGGTAGCTGGGCAACCCCTAAACACGCACACCCCTTTATCCGTTCCACCATTTCTTCGTCGATCTTACACGAGCGAATAACTCCTCGGCATAATACAACAGAATCTTATGAATAATAATTATTAAACGTTCTTTGGTATTACTCCTCCCCCCTTCCTCCTCCTCCACCACCTTTTTACTCTCCCAGGCAAACCAAAACTCGATGTAACACCCAACTCCTTTGGTAGTTCTCTGTCATGTCTCATCGAGTAAAATAACTCCCATTCTCGGGAATTCTCTCACGCTCTATTTACAATGTTGAAATTCAAACAAATAATCGAGACAGGTCATAATAGATATTTAAAAATGTACGTCTAGTTAATTAGAATGTTCATGCTGTTAGCATAAATTTCCTAATCGTATTAAGAGTAGGTTTAATTATCAAATCTACGATGACGCGATTGTGGTTTAAATCATTTAGAAGTTAATCTCATTTACGATTTCGGTTTACTTAAATATCATATAATTATTCGATTAGAAAGATTATTTAATCGGTTAAACAATTATTGGTTAACATATGATACGCGTAATATCGTAGAATAATCGAAAAATATTAGTCTTGATGGTTACTAACACGTTAACGAAATTATCGATGAGAACTTGCCGTAAAAATGGCGATCGAGAGGAAGTAGAGAATCGGAGTTAGGTTTGAGAAGGGTAGTATACGAGTAGGAGGAGGGAATCAGACCTGTGTGGGGTAGTTGGTATACGATGAGAGGGGAGGAGGCGAAGAGAGGGTGGGTGGAAAGAGAGGGCCTCTTCAAAGTCAGGGCTATCGTCGGATGAAAGAGTATCTCGCGTGCATAAACCGAGGGCCCCTTTCCAGCAGTCCCGGTTCTCCTAAGCGTCTCTGCTTCCCCTTTGCCGGCGTAGGCAGCGTGTCACAGACAGCTGACTACCAACCGCCTTCCTCTCTGCCCTTGGTTCAGCCACCCCCGCGGCTGAAATATCGCCCGAACAATGGTGAACTACCCCAGAGAAAGAGAGAGAGAGAGAAAGGGACGAAATACTACTGGCGACTACCCGAACTCTGCCCAAGTACCATCCTCTCTTTCTCTCCTTCCCAACTCCACCCACCCCTCTCTCTCTCTCTTCCTTTCTCTGTCGTGTTCGACTACCTACGTCCTTTCACGAAACTCCAAAAAAAACCCACTAAAAATATCTTCGTAGGAAGGAAAATTGAAGTTCTCTACGCGTTTTCGCAGATCCCTTGAAATCCTACCGCTATGGGGCTTGGTTATGTCATGTTTTTGATATTTCATTAATATAATATGTAATTTGGATAAGTTTATTAACCGAATTTTATTAGACTCGCTTGGGGGAGATATTAATGAAGATTAATATTTTGCGATACGTTATTGAATATCCCTTTTTTTCTTTTTATGGTCGAAATCATCGCGTACTTTTTCGACAATCATTTTTAGAACAATGGTGTTTTAAGTAGATTTAAAATGAAAATTTCTTTTCTATAATATATAAAAGAATAATTTATTAATCTTATTATTACTTGTAGCATATATAAATATGTTGAAACGAATCGAATATATTTATTAATGTTTTTCATGGTAACGAGGAATATCCGTACGAGGTGAGCATATTGTTATCGAGGCGGTTCCCGGCGGCACCCTAGATGACAAAACACTTTTCATTCGCGCTCCTCCCCGTGCTTTCACGATTTTAATGCAGTTTTGATTATGAGAGTCTCTGGGTGGGCTGGTGTCAGTTAGGGGTAGGTTTCTATCTCCTGGCATGGCACGAAACAGACCTCCCATTTCGAACGATCGTACGTGTTTTTAATGTTGCCGAGGGTTGGTTGGTTGAAGGAACGTTCCAAGCTCACTCTTTCTCACTCTTTCTCTCTCTCTTTGCTTTGTCATCGGGGAGTGGAATTTGAATTTTTCATGAAAGGAGATACAAGGCTCCTGTTCTAGACATGATTATGAAAAGAGAAAGAATATGGTGTGAAAACTATACGACCAAATGAAATTTTCCCCTTTTTAAATTTCATTCCAATTTCCTAACCGGGATTATTTTTCCTAACATCGAAGAAATATCTTTTAAGTTACGTGGTTTTGTTGGAAGGTAAAAAAGAGACAAACCGAATGGTAGAATAAAGAAAAAATAAAAATACAAAAATAGGAACCAAAAAGGGACCGTCTCGTCGTTGAAGAAAAATCGCATAAAATGCAAGGGGGGGTTAGTGTCTCCCGCATGACCTTCCCACGTGCCGCACCGTTACTAAATTTATTGCGCTTTGAACGCATGCATGAATAATGCTCGAATTTGCTTATCCTCCCAATACGTAAATTATCGAAAAAATACTTTACACGTTTTGAAACTATATTTTTTAAATAGAAAAAAAAACTAAATATGATGTAAAAGAGATGTCGTAGATTTTTTATTACAATTCAATACTAAAACTCGACATTATTTTACCACCAACCTAATATATTCCGGTGATATTTATTTAGAGTTTCTTTTAATCAGAAACATTCGATAATACGGTAAAAGAAGATGGTAAATGTGAAAGTGCGTGCGTGCATGCGTGTGTGTGTGTGTAGGTTCGTCAAGATTCGTCGTTTCGACGGTATGCGAACTCGATAACGATGATTACTGTCGTGCTAGCAACATTTACTCTTCGTCGGCATTCGCAATTATCGGAGAGCTTCCATTAGTTAACTGCAGTCGATACACGGCGCACCAGGGTCCTCGCATCAAAACATCATTACAGTCCGGACACAAGAGAGAGAGAGAGAGATAGAAAGGGGTTGAGAGAGAGGAGGGGGATGTGTTCCCAGTACTATTGGTAATCAATTTTGCTCCTATAGCAAGCTAGCATCGAGAGAGGTACGCTAATGCGGAGCTTCGACGTTCACACCGCATTAGGGAGAGGCAAAGAGGCCGTTCCATAATCATTGCCCATTAGAAAATGGATCGAGGGATCGTTCATGTAAGTTCGCGATGACAATTTCTTCCTTTTGTTTTTTCTTTCTATTCTATCATTTCGTTCTATATGTAATGAAATTAATTTATATCGTATATTTAAATCTCTCCATAAGATTAATAAATATTTCACAAATATGTGACTAATAAAAAATTCATTCTGAAATGATGATAATGATGATAATGATGATGATGATGAAGACACTACCACCAGGTTTTACAAAAATGTTAAATATAATATTAAACATATAATTTATAAATGACTTTTCAATCGGAATGAAATAATATACCGTTTATATGAATATAGCTTGGTAGGAGGTATTCGTAAAAATAAATTGAGTTTTTATTAGGTAATAAAAGTAATTGACACCTCGTTCGATTCAAATCGTGGTTAGCTCTTTTCAGTTTTATATATATATGTATATGTATATGTATATTGAAGAGAAGGAGACACAAGTAAAGAGAAAAAGAGAAAGAGGGTAGAAGAGAGGCAGGGAGGGAAAGGTGGGAGGGTTGGGCGACGTCGATAAAAGGTTATCGTCCTATCCAGGTGTAAAAGCGACGGCCCCGGGCTCTCCCGTGTTATAAATCCAGATACTCATAATCGGGTATTGCCCAGCGTTGCATTTACGATCGATAAAATCATTTTATCCGCGCATAATGCGCCAACCGATTCACGCACACCGTGTTCCTGCCGATTTCTTTTCTTCCTTCTCTTACTTCTTCCTTTTTCTTCTTTTATGTTATTTTTTTCTTTCGATCGAACCTGCACGATCGCGATTTTATTGTAATGTATTCCAAACGATCGTACGAGTATCTTTTGGACTCCCCTTTCCTTAGTGGTTCCTAAGCTCGTGCAAGTAAGGAAGGAAGAACTACCACGCGACATATATTTATATGTATATGTATATATATATGTATATATGTATATAAACATAATTTCAATTGGGGGGGACAAATTCAATGAGCATTGTAGAACCGTACGCATCGCGACACCGTGTAATCGCGTTTCCTGAACGGCTAAACCAACCACCACCGCCGATGTTCCCACCGAGCGCACTCACGAATTTCCTCCGAAAATTCGCGTCCGTCAGTGGTCGAGCTTCGTCGATCGTGCGAAGAGCCGATAATAATAATCGCTAAAGGGTTGCTTGCTGAAAGGCTTATCGAAGGCTTGATGATTATGAACGACGACGAGCGGTGAACCGTAAAGATAATACGAGTCGAATACCGATGCTTCGTTTACTTAATTAAACTGAGAGCATTTCTCTCTCATCGAAAGAGAGAGAGAGAGAAAGAGAAACAGAGAGATCAAAATGGAGTAGTCAAAAATAGTGAACGTTTGAATGGTAAAAAAGAAAGAGGGGTGTCGAGGGATACCAAGGGGATAGGTGAAAAATGATTCGATGTGTCTGTCCAGTCACTGCTGTTACTACCACTACTACTACTACTACTACTACCGATCATATCCATTTCGTAGCAATTTCAAAATTCGTCCATCTGTTATTTCCTCCACCTCCTCCTCCCTCAAACGTAATATCAATAAAATAATTCCAATCGCTATCGTGCGAATCTAAATCGTTTCTTAAAATTCCCATAGAAGGTAACATTTTGTGATTTGGATTTTTTTTTGTTCCATAGAATAAATATAGATGGATCAGAAAAGCAAGAGAGAGGAAGAGAGTGATAAAAATTCGTACAGCCTGACCTGGTAGCGATGTGGTGTGCTACTGGAGGTGATGGAGTAGGGAGGTGGAACGCAACGCAATGCAACGCAACGAACGAACGAACGAACGAGGCCGGCGATCGCGCGTATCGGATACGCGTAGACAGCTTATGTGTGTCAACAAAGCGATTTAACACGCGACGTGTCACTGATAGCTACCGCTGGCCGGCCATTGGCGACGCCGACGCCACCGACGCCGCATGGCTGCGTCGCATCGACGTTGCACCGCCTGTGGATGGGTGCAGCTCGGCTGCGTTTAATCTATGACCCAGCAGCCGGTTACGGTTTTTCCGAAAATTCCGACGTCGACCTCTCCCCTTCCCACTTTCAACCCGATCCCCCGTTACCCCTACTACGTTGTCCCTCCTCCTAGACCCCCTTTTTCCGAGTGAGCCCTCTCACCACCCCACAAGTCTACCCTACCTCGAACTACCCTCTCCCTCCCCCCCCCTGTTCACGCGGAATTTATATAATTGTTTTGCCAGCCTCGGCCACTAAATCCTGTCCCGTAGCTCGATAGTGCTCGGCGCGTCGTTTCGCGCTGATGGTCGTTTTGTCGATCTCACCAATAAAAGGATTTTCAGAGAAATTACGGTTCCATATAGTCGGTTGAACGTACGAGCTTAGGACTCCTAATACTTCGCCTCGATTAATTTCGAATTAATCTATGATTACAGAGTCACGAGAATAAGTTTATATGTTTATTACAATATTAACGTTATTCTATTTTCCTAAATTTTCGAAAGATCTAATAACAGTACCGAAGGGATAATAAACTACGCGAACAGTCAAATAGCCAAGAACTTGGTTGAGATAGACGCCATTTTGAGGGTTAGATCCCTCCTACGGATTGCTCGCTTTGCGAAGACAAGTTATTGGGTCCACAGCCGTCGTAGTGTTCACCCCCAGGAATTGTAGTAGGTAGCCCGAGTACTCGAACCGATTGTCACCGGCCACCACCACCACCATCACCACCACCACCACCTTCCTCCTCAGGGTCAGACTCATTTCGTTTCTCGGGTCGAGGGGTTGATACTACCCGTTACGTTCCTGCTACCTAACACCCGTTTGCCACCAAGCTCTTTGAACACCCTTCTCGGTAACAGCAGCCACGTTCTCTGATTTCCAACAACCCCCTGTTCCTTCCTCCTGTTATCGTCATCGCCAAGGCGTCAGCTTGTAACAGTCTCTTAAACTCCGACACCCAGGACAGTCTATGTACCAACTGCTGACGCACTCATTATCTACTTGCTACGAGCAGACAAAGCAACGTTGTTTGAGATTCGAGAAACATAAGACTATGCAGGGGTATTTTTTCCCTTTTTTTTTTTAGCCAATCAATAATACAATAAAATAGAACAAAATAGAAACGTGTAAAGAAAAAAAGAAGGAACATTTTGGTCGTTCATTACGAGCGGGGCCGATGAACGTTGACACGCATTCGCTAGGAATAATTCTAAAGGGCGTTGCTCCTCCCTAAGGCACGTCGAGGAAGGACGAATATCCTCTTCCGTTAACCGTCGGATCCGGACCATCGAGTCTCAAAGGTTTCCACCCCTACGTTGCTGGAGGATCGTATCCGGCGTACGTTATTGTCGAGCCTCGAGAACTATTCCCTATTCCTGGCGTCCAAACACATACTCCCTGGTTATATGTATAAACATATATATCTATATGTGGATGTTGTATGTATAGACATTGGTGGAACAGCACGCAATATAGCGGACATGTGCCGAATCGAGGAGAAATCTTCATAGAACGAAATAGAGAGAGTGTGAGAGAGAAAATGGAAGGGTGCTCGTTATTTAGCGACAATGTGTCGCGCATAGAAACGGCCTTAAAGCAGTCAATAAACGCCGTTACGCGGCCGCTCGAGACCCCATTGGTGATGGGGCTATGCCGCTACCCCTCCTAAGGCCAATTTCGTCAGATTTCGGGAAATTGTTGTTACGTCCGAGAACGACGTCCGGCGTCGCGAATGGAATCGACAAACTAAAAGGGGGAAGGAAGATAGAAAGAAAGAAAGCTAGTCTAGTAGGTCTACTAGTTTTCTTTCATCTTCTCATCGTTCTTCATCTTATTCCTTTTTTCTCTGTATGTATGTTAGAAGGAAATATCAAGAAGATATTCTTGAACGAGAGGATCACCTGGACCACCACCACAACCAAAACCAAGTAGCGTGTGTTTATGGGTCGGGAAATTTGGAAAGGGCGAACGTCAAAGTACCCAACCAAAAACCTCGAACCTTCTTCCACTAGCTGGTGTTCCCCGAAGGCCCGGTTCTCCTATTAACTTCCTACGTGCTGCGACGGCTAAATGTTCCCCTTTACGCTGAGATAATGAAAATTACAAATAGCATCGCGTCGAACGTGCGTGCTAAAGCCGATGGTGTTCGGCACGTGTGCGTAAGTCTCCTATAGTCCCTTGGTTTGGGTTACCTCATCGGTGTGTGTGAGGGGAAACTCCGTGGATGGGTGGTGTACAATGTTACACGACTGACCAGTTTCCTCAGTATGAAATTTGACCGTACCTACTGTTGGACCGAGTGTACGTGGCGTTGTTAGAGTTGTCCCAACCTCACTGAGAATCTATGGTCGTTACTATCATATGCACTGGATGCAGAACGTCACCCGACACACATCTATTTGTATCCCCGTATTGCCGATTATTATTACAAAGGTTTGATATTCAACTGTGATCGGCTAAGAAGACAATCAGGATTATTATTATTATTATTCCAACGATATCGAAATACTCTCTCTCTCTCTTTCTATTTCGAAAGAGAATACCTGCTTACATAATTTGGTTTAATATAGATTAGAGAAAATACACGAAGAAAATTCAAAGCAGGATTACTATAGTTCATTTAGATTATTTTCTTTCATTTTTTATCAACGCTTCCAAGCAAAAACTCTTTCTCTCATATCACCGGCGTATACAGGAAATTAAGAAACGGAGAGTGGGGGAGGGTTTAGGACATTGCAGTGGTGGTTGGTGAAAAGAGAGAAAGGGGAAAAAGGGTGTTCAGGACATAATAACTTGCGCCTGATCCGCGACTAATCATCTCGTTCTCGGCCTTGATTGCAGCAATACACGATCTCGCTCCCTTCGTTGCTTTCATGGTATAGAACTTGGAAGGAGGGTGTGAGTAGAACACCCTGGCTGGTATGCGAGAGAAAAAGGAGGGCTGGAAACAACACGAGTGAGCGCGCGCCTCGGCAAAATTAGTTTTCCAGATAATCATCTCACGGTATTGTGCGTTGTGTGTCGTACTTTCCTAGAGAGGGAAAGAAAGAGAAAGAGAAAGAGAACGAACGAGTTCTCTTGTTGGTTGTAGGTTTGTAAAAGGTGGTGGTGTGGTGGTATAGGTGGAGAAGGCGTAGGAGCTACGACGAGAACGTTACCGTAGTGCACCGGATACGCGAGTACCGCACGCGGCTTAAAATATAAATGCGGATTAATCCGAAATTACGAGGCGGTGCTCGATAAGGAAGGTAATTTTCGTGCAGCATTGCGAGAAAGAGAAAGAGATAGAGAAAGAAGAGAGAGAGAAGGTTGTCGGAACGTTAACTACCTACTTTTCTGATTCAAATGCGAAACGAATATGGAGATCTTTCTACTACCATTCAAGTCCCTTTACGAATTTATGAGAAATTTTCGTGACGGTGGGAAAAAATATCTTCTTTTCATTCTATCCTTTCAACTCCTCCAATCTTTCCATTGTAAAAAAAACCAAAAACAAACAGAACGGAGTAAATTTGCAATATTATTTGATTAACTCGTATCTTATTCGTTGCTTGTATTTTTCCATAAAGTGTTATTTTTAATTTTACATCGTCGAAGATAAACAAGATCAGAAATAAGAAAATAAAAAATGATAGTCAACGAATGCAATATCCTTTTGTATAGTATCTTCCTGGAGAAAGAGAAAGAGAAAGGAGAGAAAGAGAGAGCCCTTCTTGGTTGTCCCAGCGCCTTTTCGACGTAACTCCGACCGTGATTAATGTTGCCGAACAAATTGTCTAGAAAAACATGTCGTAAGCGAGGCCAGCGGCGTACACCCTTACGGCAATGCACCCTTTATCTATCGCGTCCCGAGCCACCCTTAGTACCCTCGAGCTCGCGTAGGGTCTCCCTTCGCGTTTGAATTTATATATAATACTATAATACATATATATATACACACACATACACATACTCACATAAATATATACACACACATATTATATATACTAAATACGATAGAAAGAGAGAGAGAAAGAGAGAGAGAGAGAGAGAGAGAGAGAGAGAGAGAGAGGTACGTGTATACATGCCTGCATACATACATTACGCAGATGATATCCGAGTAATCCGATTTACTTCGACTTCGCTATCAACGTTCGAGCCTCCACCCATTCCGGGTAATTATACACCGGCATGGATGCGACATCGTCGACCCCTTCGAAACCTAACGACGGATTAGAAGCACTCGCTCGAATAAGCGATTCGCATTGTCGCCTATTCGAGCATCGCGAAGCCTACGATCTCGTAATTGCCATCATCCTATCTATTCTTATTGTTCAATACTTAGAACCATTAGATATCATCGATATTTCTACTTTTTTGTTTTTTATATACATTTCTTTACATCTAATAATCCTATTCGTATAATATATTTACGGATTATGATCAATTATTCCAAGAATCGTATTCCTAATGTTCTTTTAAATAACAACACGAGTTGTATTCCAACAGAACACGGACTATACGCACCATTTCCTTAGTCGTTTACAAAAATTTCCGACAAGCTACGCAGGACACGAGATATCTTTCTCTCTCTCTCTCTTTCTTTTTCTCTTTCTTCTCTTTCTTCTCTTTCTTCTCTTTCTCTTTTGCTCATTCACTCTCTACTAAATCTTTCACGATATCTCTCATCTCCTTGTTTCCCACCTGCGAATTACAAATTACCAGAGGACTCGTAGGACAGCACCGGTCCCTGTCGTTTCTTTCCTTCTCTCTTCCCGCCTTCCCCTCTTCACTTCTCTACCCTATTCCTCTTTCTCTCTTTTTCTTCTTCTTCTTCTTCTTCGTACTTTAGATCTTCCTGATTCTTCTTGACCAAAAAAAGAAATATATATGTATATATATATAAAAGAAATAACTTGTACGAGAGACTGACGATGGACGTTAGGTACTGGACTGCGAAAATGTAGGATCATAAACAGAAGCGTAACTTCTGTCGAGCAGGTGTAGACGCGATATGCCGTATACATTTATTATACTATCTGAATAATTTTTTTCAAGTATATAAACGTGTCCTTATCCAATTAAAAATACGCTTTACTAATTTATAAATATATAACCAAATCTTTAACGCAATCTCGTTGGCAAAAACGGATCGAAGAAATTTTATTGGACCATTTACGAAGTAGTTGTTCGGTAGCAGATGGAAATATAATATCTAAAGTTAAAACTAAAAATACAAAATAAAATAAAAAGAAACGGATATAAGGTGGAGGTATAATAAAAAGTAGGTAACCAAAGGAAACAATAAAAAAAAAAAAAACAGGGGAAAAAAGGAAGATGGTTTTGGTAGCAATTTCGTAGTATTATTTACATCGGTGTGTTGTAAACGCGACGGGGTTATGCTCGCGAAGCTTAATACCACTGGAGCAACGAGCTGAGACGGGGAAAAACGTGTGGGTGTAGATGAACTCGTGCGCGTGAGTAAACGAATGAACGAATGAACGAATGAACGAATGAACGAACGAATGAATGTGCAAGCATATGCTCTCACGAAGAACGCGAAGCAACCAACGCGGGATACGAGCCCCGTCGCATAAAGCCCGGATTTTATTACGAGAGGATTCAAATTCCGCGCACACGGTGAGCCCACTCTAACGAAAGAGAGAAAGAGAGAGAAAGAGAAAGAGAGGACGAGGAGAACATAGGAATATAAAAAACTGTCCAGGACTACTCGCCGAGATCCCCCCACGCCATAGTGTAAACCCATAAACCACCGCGTATTCTATTTCGCGTGGATAAAAAAAAATATCACCGATCTCCTCTTAGCACTGTCTATCTTTCTTTCTTTATCATTGTTTTTCCTTTTTTTGGTTTTTCTTTTTTAGTTGAGAGAAGGTTTTTATAAATAGGTATACTTTTTAATGTTTCTTTCTATTCAATCCTTTATTTTCCATATAAAAATGAGATTTATGTATTTTATATCTCCAATACAATGTTGTTTCGTATTATCTACGAATACTTTTTCTACCTAAAAAGAAATATAAGGGAAAGAAGAAAGGTTATTTCGGATGAGAAAGTTAAATGGGACAGGTTGAATAGGTCGGCACGCAGTTGTAAAAAACATTGTCTCTGGGAGAAAGATGTAGGGAAAAGATTTGACGAGGAAAGACGAGGAAGGATGGTAAACGTGACGCTTTAGGGCTATCCCGTGAACGAGCGGTCAATCTAAACGAGCCCTTTTATCTCGTTTCCTCTGTGTTCTTTAAGAAGAGTAACATAAGTTTTACCAGGACACGAGAACTGTACCCACCCCCGCTAAAGTTTGTTGGTGGTTTTCGGTCGTCGGTGCGAAAACCAAATAAAAGGTGGTTACGCACCGCGGGTGCTTTAGGATAAACTCTGAGATCCAACGAGATCCAACAAGATCCAACGAGATCCGTCACGATGGATGAGACAAGCACGCGATTATGCGCTTAAGAAATGGCCACGTTACTCTCTACTCTGGTGGTGGTTTCCTCTTTTCGACGCGTGCCTCTTCTCTCTAAGCTTATGAAATATAACTTAGGTAGTTTTAAGAGGGACAGGGACCGTTGTTGCTGTTGTTGCTGAACGATTATTCTTGTTGGAAGACAAAAAAGAAAAAATGTTGTAGCCTCCTGAAGGGTAAATTTGTAATTTTAATACTAAAAAAAAAAAGAAGAACGACGAGTGTAGTTTGTATTTAATTTTTGATTTACGAGAGTCTTCTGGTCAGAAAATAGAGTAATCGTTCACATATGCGTGTTAAGCTCGTTGACGTGGTTAAATTCGTTATGGGGATCTATACTACTCGATAAAACTATCGGAGTTATATACAGTAGTTAATAGGCAAAGTAATTTTCTATCTAACTCATCCTCTTTGTCAACTATTACCCGCAATGTGGCGGATTAGCCGCGCGTAGATCGAAACGCTGGAACTCCACTCCTCTCGTAGCCCTTTTCGAACAACAACCCTTCGTCTGAAGGGACACGAAAGAGACAAGGAACGAAGGGGTGATACTCGTTCGAGTGTAATCGCGCTCGCAAAACTCCATCACACTTTCCTAATAGAGCCCACGAGGCAAACACCGACGTCGGAAGAGATCGGAGGAGACGGAGAAGCCCTTTTCCTATATGTGCTCTTTGTGTTGCTTTTGCTCGCACACCTCTATCTACGTATACAATACTTAAACACAAAACATACAACAAAGCCACGCTTTTCGTTTACCCGTTACGTTACGTTTCCGTTTAGTTCTCGAGGGTGTGTTAGTTATTCGCGATGCGCATTGATAATCTGGACGACAGGCCTTGATACTCTCTTGGGAACGAGGTTGGTCAACTTATCGAACTTATGATGTCGTTTCACGAGTCCAATTACACGTTTGACTATTCCATCTTGTTAAGTAACTTAACTCTTAACTAACTTTTCTCTAATTTGTTACCATTGAGTAATTTTATTATTACAACAAAATATAATAATCTACAAAAATAATACGAATGATCGTATATTACTTTTCTATTACGTTTTCACGATACCCGTTTCGTCGTTTCACTTTCCTATCTTCATAGGAAAGAAGGTGGAAGAAGCGAAGGAAGATAAGGAAGAAGAGAAGGAGGAATAGGAGGAAGGTGATGGTGGTGGAAGACCGCAGGTGCGGCGGGGCAGAATCGAGATTATCGGCGAAGAAGCAAACCGGAAACCGGTATCCCGAGCACGAAAGTCCTCCATCACTCTATACGTGGAGCGGGTTACGCCGCCATTGCTCGTACGAGGTCTACGTAGCGAACACCCGCGTGCAGTTTCCGGAACGCTGCCCTCCACCGCCACCACCTATTCCTCCTCCTCCACCTCCACCTCCTCTCTTACCTCCTCTCCCTTCTCGACTACCTTCTACGCCGCCATCACGTGCTCCTCCTCTTTCAACCACCTTCAGACCCATCCAACACATACATATGCATGGATACCTTGCATTGCTTGTCAGGACACACCTACGTCTGAATTCAAGAACGTGCCAGAGACGTCATTGCTCGAGGGTGGAGATAACACAAGTTCTAATATAATACGTCGAGATTAGGTTTTCTATAATATTTCATAAAAATCTTACCACAAGTTTCTATCTAATTTTTAATAATGAAAAAATCTTTTATAGGTCAACTAAAGTGTGTCAGAATAATGATCTGAACCATGTAATATTGAATCCGACGATTGGAACCTACGAAAGGGATACCCTAAGTTGATAAGTCATCGGAGAGAGTTGATAGTTATTGAGAATTAATTCGATGAATGAGTAATGTTACTCCATTTTGAGAATTGGAGAATGTATAGGAGTGTTAGAATAGTGCAAGTAAATAGGCGAGTTGGATGCTTGCTTGCTCGCTTGCTCGCTCGTGGATGGCTTAGTTGCCGCGATGGCACACCTGTGGAGCAAATTTACGAAATGTTTACGACCGTCTGAAGGGGCGTCCACCCCCTTTCATCCCCCCCTTCCTCTTCCTACTCCCAACTACCCCCGGCGGCACCCTCCACGCGCACAATGCCGCGTCATTCGGTATTATTACATCGTCGCTATCACCATCTCGTGGAGACGCCGGGAACTCTCGGATACGTACTTTCAACCCCCTATTATTCCTCCCTCCTTCCCTCTCTTTCTCTCTATTTCTCACTCTCATCCTCTCAACTTGAACTCTTGCGATCTCTCTTTACTCTCCTAGTCAGACCAAATTTTCTATCTTGCGTATCTGGTATTTTAGAAAATGATCAAAAGACAATCCTATAAGAGTATTCGTTTAAATATCTTTGACATAAATCATTTATAGAATATATTGAGCTTATTCTTTTTTATTTTAGTCAAAACCTATCCCAAACTTTCAATCCACCCACTACTCCAGTCCCTTCGACACAAACCCCTTTCTCTATTCTTCTTCCTCCTGAGTTATGAATGCGCCCAATTACATCTTAAAAGTTGTGCCCCATTAATTTTCACAGCTGCTGCCGCTTAATTGGGAACCCTGTCTGATAATAAACCCTACGAGCTTGCACCCGGGGCCCGCCGCTAGCGCGTTTATGGCCTTGCGAAAATTCCATAGGATCGCTAATGCTGTTGCTTACTCGCATAGTTTTCGTAGACGACGATGTTCTGTTGCATCGATTGTCCGGTAATAACAAACAGAAACAGCAACCAACTAACCATTACCTTGTTCTTCACGCATCCCTTTATCCAACCCATCATACGCGAGTTAACCCTCGTTCTCATTTTACGACTGTGACCTTGATTCCTGTGGACGTCACCGAGGGTTACCAACGAAACTTCTCGCCCGCCATTGCTTGCTTCCTTCCTTCCTTCCTTCCTTCCTTCCATCCATCCAAACAATAATCGATAATCAAACCCTCCCCTATTCTATTTTCCATTAAACACCGTCGTAAGAGCCAACATATCTCGGTCGGTAATTTTCGTCAAGTACACTACTGAAACAAATTTTATGATCTATCGTTCAAGTCTAATATTATCATAAAATGGACTCAAAAAAAAAGAGACAGTTATTCGAATTTGTAAAAGAAACTAGAAAATGATAAGAAGGAAGGAAACCAATGAAAAAATACAAATGCACGAGCTATCTTCTTCTTCTTCTTCTTCTTCTTCTTCTTCTTCTTCTTCTTCTGTACAAGGATTTCTTGTTGCGTTCCACCCACAAGGCTTTTGCTCGTCGCACGAACGAAGTAAGAGCAAAGAGTAAAAGTAAGAAGAATAAGAATAAGAAGAAGAAGAAGAAGAAGACGAGGACTAAACTTCTTCGTCGTCTTGCAAAACGTCTCGCGGTAATATTACCCGAAGCAAACGACCAGGTAAGGCCGTGTTGCTGAGCCACCCAAGTGGACCTTGTTAGCACGGGTATCCCGAGACGCACCACCCAGAAATCGGAGGAGCGTATATACACACCGACGCATAGACCAGAAAGAGAGAGAGAAAGAGAAAGAGAGAGAGAGAAAGAGAAAGAGAGAGAGTGAAAGAGGGAAGGAAGAGGAAAGGTGACTTCTCAGGGTGGAGGTCGAAAGATAAATAGAGCCTCCTTCGTGGCTTCATTATCGAAATAAAAGACGACCCATAACTACGTGGGGTTTGTACGACGAATATTTTTCTATTCGTCTGCAAAACACATAGAAAAAAAAAAAGGAGACATGTTTTTGTATTATTACGGTAGCAACTTTTATCGGAGCCTTTCTTATTTCTTTTTTTTTGGGTATACTTATCGTCGAAGGGTTGGTACGCAAAAGAAAAAAAAAAAATAGGAGAACGCGTTCGTGTTGGAGAAAAAGGGCAAAATAGCAAAAGAGAGAGAGTTAGAGAGAGAGAGAGAGAGAGAGGTAAGAGAGTGATGCATGGGGTTGTCGCACGTTGAGTCATGTGTCATTGGCTCGCTCGAAATCGGGAGAGTGCCGTATGCCATCGGGAAAGGTCCCTCTCTCTCTCTCTCTCTCGCTACCCCTATGGAAAGGAAGAAGAAGAAGAGGAGGAGGAAAAGAAGGAAGGATCGAAGGAGGAATGAGTCGAATAGGGGGGAAGGTGGGGCAATGGCCCGTGAACCACCGCTACGGCGTAATGACGCGGCTCTTCTTTCAAAGATTGCATCGCAGGAAAAGCTCCGGAGCTAGCAACCTTCTCCTCTCTTTCTCAATCTCTTTTTCTTTCTTTCTCTTTCTTTCTCGTTATTTCTTTCTTTTTCCTACCAATGGTAGCGTACCTACCCTAGTCGGTCGGTTCTTTCCGCGAGAATCGATACGATGGCTCCAAGAATCCGGGGATTTAACGTTAAAATATCGAAGAAAATAATGGCTGGGTATAGGTAGTCGGATATTTTTCTAGAACAAACCCTTTTCCTTCTTTCTATTCACGTCCCTTCTCTTTCCATTCCCTTTTCTACGATCTGTTAATAAATATAGAACTGATTTTTCCTTTATTTTTTCTTCTAATTTTATAAATACACGTGTTTTTTCTTTGTTCTCTCGACTTAAAGAAAAGATAAGCAAACTATCCTACTTTTAACTTCCACTCACCCTTAAGTACAATTTTTTTGAACGATCCATTTTTAGTCTAGCCGAACGTGAACACGAAAATAGTTTGAAAGGTTAGTTCGAAAAAGGTGGTAACGTTGAAATCGTGGAAAATCGATGGGAAAGAAGTTCGACGAGGAGGAAAGAGGTGGAGAAAAGAGGGAAGAGAACGAAGGTTCAGCTTCTACTCGTACTTCGGCTCGGCTCGTTATTGCGCCGACGTAAAATTACTGAAGGAAATATCAGCTAGGTCCAATAAGAATGAAAAACGGGGCCGCTGACTCCGGCTAAATTAAACGCTGAGAAAGAGAATAAGAGAAATCTTGGACTGGTGATACTCCTCCTCCCTGCCAGTGGCTCGAGTTCCATGACTTTTTTCTCGAAGAAGAAGAAGAAGAAGAAGAAGAAAAAACAAGGTATAAGAGGTCGCGAAAAAAAGTGTGCAAACCATGGAAATACAAATACCAAAGTCGGAACGAAGGAATAAAGTAGCGAGCAAGAGGAAAGAAACTTTTTTCAAGCGGTTTTGATTTCATTCCCTTTTTTCCTTCACCGTTGGAATCTTGCGACCCTGCTCGCAAATAAAAAGAAGAGAAAGAGAGTGAGAGAGAGAAAAAGGCTCGGTGTATTTAAAGTTATAAGAACCAATTTAAAAATCCACCACCCTACCACCTCTTTCATCCTTTTTCCATCCGTGAAAATAAGAAGATTCTCTATCTCTTCTCTCTATTTCGCTGAAAACGAAAACGAAAAGGAATGGAAAAAAATGGAGAGGGAGGGAATGAAAAGATAGAATGAGACAAAGATGGTTTTCAAAGTTAAATCCAGGAAATCTTAGTTAAAAGAAGCAATTATAGAACGAACCGAGTACAAGGAAAGAGATACGAGTTGAACGATAAGGAAAACTGATCGTTCTCTTTTCTTTACTTCGAGGTCGTCTTTCAAGCCACACGATCGACCAACATTTTCTCGTCTTTCCATTTTCTTACTTTCTTCCTTTATTTCTTTCTTTTCTACAAGTAAGTAAGAATACCCTTGGATCGGTAAAAGCATCCTGCACTCTCTTACTTCGTACTTGTGAGAGGAATCGGACGACAAACTTTCCCTCGAAGTACCACTTCGTGGACCATATTGAGACGAACTTCGAAGAACGAACTACTCTTTTACTCTTCTCCCCTTTTTTTTATACTTTTCTTTACTATTTTTCTCTCTCTTTCTTGGTTGGTTCCTTTCTTTATTTATTTCTCATAAATGTATCTCCAAAAACACGTGAGAAACTTATCAAATACGACTGATTACCGAGTTTCTTATAACACAGATCACAATTCTGTATCACTTTCCTTGCTTTTCTTTACATTTTCTCTTTTCTTAAAAAATAATAATAATATTGATTCTTCAAAGAAATTAATTTGATCGCAGAGTTAAGTTTGATAGAAATTCTAAATTACTTTCCTTGCTTTTCTTAAAAAACATTAATAATAATAAATAATAATAAATAATATTGATAGTTCGTAAAAAAGTATCATAGAAATCAATTTTAGATTGCTACTAAAGTTATTCTTTCGTGCTATTTGTCAACGTGGATTCATCGGACACGAGAGTGACATCATCGTGCGCTCGCGCGATACAGCATCCCTTCCTCTCTCGGCAAAAAAAAAAATGCGAGGGTAGAACGAGGGGGAAGGGGAAAAAGATATCCCCGAATTCGCGTTGGTATTTCAGGCCTAATTTTCACGAACGAGTGATCGATCACGGCCGTTTCTATCGCGCGTTCTCCGATTTATTCGTCCTACACGTTAGGTTCGACAAACACCAAACGCACGAATACGCTTTCATCCGAAAATCTATCTCAATGGGGACGAAATGCGTGTTACTGACGTTAGGGTAAGAGTTCTATTTTAACCATTCGCCTAACAATATTCAAGAGGAATTCCTAATCAACCTATTTCATCTATCGAATTTCTTTTTTTTCTTTTCTCGTGCAAATAAATTGTTTTGTACGATCGATTAAATCACTAAAAATTATACACAATTGTTAATTCAACAGTAATAAATATTTTTATATCATGTTTGTTCTAATTATTAAATAAAATTTATTTTTGATAGAGAAAGTATTAGATTTATTTTAATTTTAAAGAAGAAACGTGTAAAAATAGAGTAAATTCCTGTTGCATCAGTAAACGCGTACTTATTTTCCTATTAATTATTTTAGAATTGTTTAACAAAGTGAATCTATGTGTAGGTGATTTTGGAAAAAATGTATCGATACAAAAAATAGGAAAAAAAAACAGAGAAAGAAAAAGAAATAAAAAGAAAGAAAGAGAGAGAGAAAGAGAAAGAGAGAGAGGTTTAATCCGCGTATTTTCGGAGTTCCGCATTCCGGTCTGTTTTGCGCGGCAGTTCGTCATCTCGTTGGATCCGCAGTCGGGCGTAGGGCCAGCCTGGACGGAGATCGAGGAGAAGAGGGAAGAGAAGAGAAGAGCAGAGAAGAGAAGAGCAGAGAAGAGAAGAGAAGAGGTGGAGGTAGAGGTGGAGGTAGAAGAGGGTGAAAGAGGAGGGTGGCTCGGGGCAGCGTGTTTGCAGATCCTCTATCGGTCGCTTCAGCCCCCGATCCGACGTCCCAAACCCCCGTATTCATCCCCAGCATCCGCCCCTGAAGCCTCCGATGGTTTGGGGCAGAGCGGCAGGCGGCGCGAGGCAGATAAGAGAATTGCACTGTCAAGCCGGAATGATATATTTGACCAACATTTCCATATAACCCCAGCTAGAGATTCCCTTTCTCTCTCTCTCTCTCTCTCTCTCTTACTCTCTCTCTTGCTTTCTCTAACGCTCTTCTCTCTCGGTTCTTCCTTCTCCTTCTCTTCCACAGGGTACATCACTCTCTTACTCTCCGATTTTTCTTTTTCTTTCCCCCCTCTCTCTCTCTCTCTCTTTTTCTCTTTCTATTCCTTTTCTCTCTTTTTCGTTTTGCCAGTCCCGCTTACACCCACACAAGAATACACACCTATACACGTATTCTACTTGCTTTCCTTTCTTTCCCTATCTTTTCCTATCTTTCTCACTCGTTTGCACTTTTTTCTACCCCGATTCTTGTGTCTTTTCAACTACGACTCAGAGAAACTTATGATCGTAGAAGACAAAAATCATTTTTGTCTATACATGAATTCAAGTTTTAGTTTTATTTCTATAAGAATTCTTTTTCTTATTACATTTTTGTTTCTCTAGTTGAATATATCGTATTGTAAACAAATAAGAAGGACGCTAAGAGTTATAGGACGAATCCGTCAGAGATCGACACGACTCGACTCTCGGTTAAACTCGGTTTGACTCAACTCGGGACAGCCGAAAAAAATCGTACGTGTCATCGCGACGTAGCAACTTTCGTACCAACCAACCGGTCGTAGCTGCTTTATTCTCGGCGACGATCAATCACTCGGCAAAGGAATATACGCAAGCAGGCAAGCAAGCAAGCAAGCAAGCACAAGCGGTGGATGAGCACAGGTGATGCGGTTCATCAAACACGATTTACCTATGCTACTTTTGACGCCGGTAAACGGCTTGAGATTTCAATGGACACGGATGCTGTGACTTGCGAGCGATACCCTTCGACCGCCCATGTCGCGTTAAAAAAAGAGAAAGAGAAAGAAACTTCCTTTTTTTTTTCAATATCACTATTTTTATCATTTTTATTTCCTATCTAAAATAAAACAGAAGAAATGAAATCGGAATGTTTGGATGAAATTGGAAGGCACTCGAAATCGTGACTTATTTTTTCGCACGTAATATATAGAAGAGTAAGGAGAAGTGGTTGGTGAAAAAAGAATGGGAAGTGGAGTGGGATTTGGTGGAAAGAAAAATAGAAGGAGATGATTTTTCAGAGTTCCATTACGCGTACCGTCCGATATCCTCGTAACGGCGATTTGTCAAAAGCGGCGTGGCGCCTGTCGTTCGGCTCTTAACGTAGTGGTGCGTCGTTAACGAAAGTAGTGGTAGAAGATAGAAAGATAAAACGTATATAAAGAAAGAAAGAGAAAGAGATAGAGAAAGAAAGGGAAGTATGCCAAAGGTTCTCAAAAAAGGAAGACAAAGAAGTTCGGAACGAACCACCGCGATATTATCTCTGCTCAGTGGTATGAACCGGAGAAAGACGGGACAGACGGACGTACAGACGGAACGGAACGGAACGGAACGGAACGGAATGGACGGAGAAGAGACGACACCCCGTCGGGCGCTGCGAGTGTTAATTTGAATCGAGAGAGATTACGCGTAGACTCCCCGTAGGGAGCAGCCATTTTGTATCAAAATGTCGATAAAGGAAGTCGGTGGTCAACAAGCAAGCACACACTCTTCCAAACCTAATCGTTTGACTTTTAACAAAAGGATTAACTTCGTATGATTTCTTCTTCTTCTTCTTCTTCTTCTCCGTATTCGCGAAAAGATTTTGTTCTTTCTTTGGAAACGTGACCTTGAACTTGCTATGATCAGGGTTCCGACAAATCCAATACGAACCCTTTGAAGTTTCGAGGTTATTCGTGAAGAGTTGTTGAACACCCAACGTGTTATATCATCGCCGAAGTCGTGTAATTCTAGTCAAAGCGATCCCTTTTCCCTACGAATACTCCGCATCCTATAAATATCACTGAATCATTCTCGGTACCGAAGGTGTAGGTATTCTCTTCTGTGGTAGAATACGTGTACCAACCTATCAACCAACCTAAGTTTTGCTTTACGTTTCTCCAGCTTAAGGTCATTCCGATACTCCGATAGAAGTTAGACAGACGTAAATCTTTCTTCGACATTTTCACAAGCAAAGTTCTTTTTCTTTTTTTTTAAATTTCCAACTAAATTATACGATATCGTGTATCATATTTCGTAACGATAAGCAGAGGTGTGAGAAAACAGAGGAAGAGAGATAGATAGAATATATATGCGTGTATACCACACATGTAATAACACGACCAATCAAATACTCGCCGATGCGCGTTTGGCGTTATTTGTCTCTGCGGAAGACGAGTCGGATAGCCTGAGTAACCGGGAATTGTTGTTGATGCACGCACGATTTAACTATCATTGTAGGATTCACGGTAGAGGAGTAACCCCCGAAAGCTCAAATAAACAGCTAACTGGAACAGAATATTCCTCTTTCCCTGCCCCCTTCTTCCTCTCCTATCAATCGATAGAAATCCTATTGAAATTCAAACAAATATTCAAACTCGAAGTAAACCCTCTACGATTGTATTTTAACCTAAACGAAATAGAAATAAAAAAAAATAGGAAATTGATTAATAATCGAAGGGTGGGAAACTCGGAAGAAGATTAGCAAAGGTTTTTCGTTTTCGGAGGGGTTGGTCTTCTGAATTTTTCTGCAATAGGCAAGAACGAGTCTAATAATCGGAGTCTCCCCAGCGTGACGATAGAAGAAGAAAAAGTTTGCTTCCGACGGAAAACCGAGCCTGTACTACGAACACGAGTCTTACCCTTTGTATCGAGCATGAGAGCATGTTTATTCTCACCCCCACCCCTCCTCTTCACCCACTGGCAGTTCACTCCTACCCCTTAACCGAACCCTACTCCTTCAGTTCGTTTCTCCTCGTCGAAAAGCAAGGCGTAACGACGCGCACAAGCCTCGAACGAACAACCCCTAACCACCCATCCACCTCCTACAGTTTCTTCATATACGTCTTCGTTCCTGTGTTCACCCCCGTATCACCCCATCCCTTTAACTCAGTCCTATTAGCGCAATGACGAGTGAACTATGACGTTGGAGTTCCGTCCATCAACAAGGAGGAAAGAAACAGGAATAAAAGGAAAGAAACTATAGCCTTGTTTCTTGGTGGTTGGTTCGTTGGTTGTGTGGTGGTGGGATGGTGTTGGTGGTATTGGTGGTGGTGGTGGTGGTGGTTTGCAACGCTTGACTCAGCTTCGATTTGATTTCAGAATGAAAGAAACACGTTTCCGGTCAGCTTGCGTTCAACGTAGCTCCTTGAGGGCAAAAGTCTAAGCCGACAGGCACATTCGATGCATTTCATAGGAATTTCCTTAGCCTTCTCTTTTCTACGAGAAACTCGATTCGATTTAGTAACTTACATGTACGAGTAAGATTGGTGGATATTGGTAAGAACATAGCGAAGAAGAAGATTGTACGAAAACATTTTCAAGAGCTTTTGGAAAAAGGGAAGAACCTGATCTTTATCTTCTATCTTTATTTCTCTTACTTTACTCTATAGAAGAGAATTTTCTCTTTGATCTAGTACCATTTACTCTCCTGTCCATAGACCAGGATGTTAAGTATTAATTTCCTAAGGTCGCTGGTGGTTTCATTGAATGGGCTTTACGTACTCACGTATTGATGCGTAGTATTCGATGATAGATTTTTAACGATTTACTCACCTGCAACAAAAAGAAATATAAATTGTTAAGATAATATCGATTAGATGAGTCAACAAATATTAAATAATCTTAATTACATTTTCTTAGATATACAAAATTAATTATATTAAATATATTTCAATACTTGTGTAAGAAAAATTCTATTCAATTAATAAAAAAGAAAATAAATAAATTGCAAAGAGTGTATCCAATGTAATGTTTTAAATAAAAATTACTATAATCCTAATTATTTATAATATATATTTCGATATAGGGTTGGGGGGAGGGTGTGGTGGTTAAATATAGGGGAGAGAATCGTAAAAGGTGGATTACATCGAAGTTCGCATTCGCTCGGCTATTATTACTCGCATGTGGATACAAAGATAGTTGGTTCTCTGAGGTTTCCGAGAGGTCAAGGACACCGATCCTTCTGGATCTACCTTCGTCCAAGATCCTGCGAGAAGAAGGCAGGATGCTGGGAGGTACACGGGTGGCAGGAGGATCTTCTTGATGGAGCCTCGACAAGTTTTACGAGTAGCTTCGCGACGAGGGCCCGCAGGACACGGCCAACTTAAATGAGCAAAGAGGAACGAGATGTGCAACAGCGAAAGAAAGAGAGAAGAAGAAAAAGGAGAAGGAAGAGAAAAAGGACACTTTCGTCTTGTACTTCGGCAAATTCGTGAGATGCCAGACGATGTGTGTGTGTGTGTGAGAGAGAGATTTTTTTTCTAATTTTTTTCTTGGTTGTTCTTTTTTTATTTTCTTCATCTTTTTCTCTTTCTCTCACTTTGGATTCTCATCGTATCAGGTTCCACGGCGCGGTAGGTACTACCCTATCGCGATCTTCGACATTCCATCCTGTGAAACCAAAGTGTTCGTCTTTCTTCCTTCCTTCCTTCGAATGAAAGTATCCACCGAGAGAAAAATATCAGAGATAGAAATAGCAGAGATGAAAGAAAGAGAAGCTTTTTTTAAACGACAAGAAGAAAATCCACGTTATCAGCGAATTATTTGCAAATCTTTAACTTAAATGAAAGAACCTCTTGGATCGATTAATATCGCGTGAATTTCGGTACAAAAAAAGATCATCTAAGAACACAATTGAAAAGATATTTCCTATATTTTTTTTAATCTTATTTCTTGTTTTAGTATCACCAGTATCTCAACAATCATCGTTTCAAATGATCGTAGCAATGATAATATCGAGAATGATCACCTCTGTGTATTTTATTCGAAAAGGGTTAGTGTCTCGATTAGCATATCGATTTCTATTTCGTATCGGAGAAACGAGACGTTTAATAAATCATCGAAGGTGTCTCGTAAGAAGAGGAGGAAGTGGAAGAAAAGGAGAAGAACTTTGTAAGATTAATAAAGCAACGTTTATAACTGATCGAACAAACATCGATATCCTTCTACTTAACTGACTACTTACTAATTCGTCTTGTTAAACCTGTACACCTGCGAAACGTTATACATTATTCGATTCGATAATATCATAAAGGTAGAAATAACATTGATAGAATCATAGTGAAAATAAAACTCGAATAAGCCTTTCACCTGTCTTCGAGTTTATGCAGGTGCCAATGGTAACGTTTAATCGGTGATACGATATTAATGATCGGCCAAAATATTGATATTATTTTTCAACATGTAACATTCGTAATAAGAAACAGAAATATATATATATATCATATGTTAATCATCTTACATCCACTCTCCCTTTTTTTCACTATTCAGAGATGATAATATTTCGATTAAATTAACATCATCGTTACAACTTTATAAAGATAGATCAAAATCTATAAACCTGTCGTATATGTGTTTGAAACGTAAAAAAACATTTAAAAAATAAATTAAATAAAGTAATTATAAATTTTGATAGGAAGGTTATGTCATAAGTTGAATAAATAATTCGACGTTTTGAAATAAAAAAAAAATACCAAGCTTTTGGTATTTTCATTTAATCGATAACGTCGATTGGTTTTAACGTTCGTTAGTTATCCGAAAAAGAGAGATAGATGGAAAGAAAATGAGAGAAAAATAAAGAAGGAAATTCCGTTCGTTCCTTGAATAATTGTAGGCGGTATTACAGGAAAGATAGAGGTGAGGGAAGGAGGGGGAGAGAGAGTGGAAAGGAGGAGAGAGAGAGAGAGGGAAGAGAGAATCGTGGGTGAAACTTCGCGTCTATTATTACCACGATCGCAAGAATGCGTTCTAGCATGGTTGAGAGAAGAAGATAGAGATGAGGAAGGAAGGAAGTAAAGGCAGAAAGCAGGGGAAGGGTGATGGGTGGGGAAAAGGGTAGAAAAAGGAGAAGTGTAGGAAACGAGGTGAATAAAAGTGGAGGGTGGGCGAATGGGGAAAAGGGAGAACAGCCCCCTACTTACGTAATTTTAAATTAAACTGTGACGTTTTCAAATTAACGTTTTTGCCCGTCTACTTTCTCTCTCTCTCTCTTTCTTTCTCTTTTTCTCATTCGATCTCCCACCAGGAGAAGGTTTCTCCCCCTCGGGCGGGCGCGAAACCCGCGCTAGGAGAACCGAGGTAGAAACTTGCGTTATTACAGCGGGGATTTTTTCGCGTCTCCGTTCTTCGTTCTCCCGCACCGGTCGTAGTCCGGGCGGTGGAAAAGAGAGAGAGAAAGAGAGAGAGAGAACGCGCGTAATTTAGGTAGCAGGAAATTGGTTTTCTCGACAATGAAATAGAAGAATGCGACGCGACGAAAGCCGCCGAAGAGAAGCTTCGAAAGGATAAGGGAGAAAAGGAGAGTCAGAGAGTGAGAAAGACAGATAAAACATTTTCTTTCTCTCTTTCCCCATCTCATACCTCGTTACGAGTGCACAGTTTTAACAGCTGCGAAGGAACCTCTCCCGTACGTACACGTACATCAACCTACATGTTTAAAAAAGAACAGAAAAGGAAACTGAAGTGAGAAAAATGAGAGGAGGAAGGTTTCTGGTGGGGTTTCAGGAAGGTGGAGGAGTAAAGGAGAATCAAAAGAAGGGTCGGGCGGCTCGCGGCTTTTTTTATTATTAAAGACGACGAGTATGTATTCGCATGTTTGAATGGCTACTACTCGCGGCAATATCCACCAACCAACGGATTTTTCATTCATAGAATTTTCGTCGTGAAAACGAGGAGAAAATGCGGAAATGTAAAGAATATCCTATTGTCGTTGGCAAAAGGTACGACGTGTCCTCTCTCACATGGGGATAAAATATAAAAAAAAAAAGAAAAGAAAAAAAGGTAGACGGTGAACGTCCAATCCTTGTGCTTGTTCCTGTCCTGTCCTTTCCTGAGGATAGTTTCTGAAATGAATCTACTTTTGTTGTCTACAGATTTCGTGAACAAAAGGACTCCTACTCGGTCTGTTCCTTCACGAAATGTGATTGATACGGAATTTTTATAACGAGAGTTATGCAAAATTAGAAGAAACAAAGAGAGAGAGAGAGAATAAACAAAACAAAACAAAATTAAAATAAATAAAAGAAAAAATAAAGGAATAGAAAAGAATGATTTGAGATTACGCACGCGAGATCACGGAAGCGCAAGTGGACGCGCATCGGTGCGTTCTCGACGGAATCAACGATAATTATCCGTCGCAACGATCGAAACAGTATCCTGTGAAGCTCGAGTAGCATTATCCTGAATCGTTTTCTCTCTCTCTCTCTCTCTCTCTCTCTTTCTCTCCTTCTCTGTTTGGGGCGCATCCTGTGGCCTGAGAGTTCGAGACGGTGACGTTTCGCCGCACGATAACGCGCACGCCCGAAACGAAACCAAACGAAACGGTCGTAATTGTTCGGTCGTCGAGGGCACTGAATAAAATAGAAGCTACCGGTCGGTGTGTCTATCCGTCTGTCAGTCCTACTCAGGGCTGTCTGTCCGTCAACTTGACGTGGGAAGACGCCGCTGGTTCCACCCCAGAAGGTCTGCTTGCCTGTTCGCCTAACTCGAACCGCGTTCTCCTACCCGAAAGCTAGTTACGATTGTTGCGGAGAGAGAAACTCGCTTGGCACAACCAAACTCACGGACTACTCGAATAAGAGCAGGAGCTGTTAAAGGTGAAGAGGGGAGTTGAGGGAGGTCGAACTCGGCGAGTCATGCGAGCCCTCCCCTCTCCTCTCTTTCGCCCTCTTCCCCATCTCCACCCGATCGCACCGACCAATTTCACAGTCATGCAATCATAATCAACTCGAGATAATAGTTTTCTCGGTGCATCCACCGCCACCTACCCCCTGGCCACTACTCAACTTCCTCTTCCTATTTGCCGATAAAAAAAGAGAGACAGAAAGAATACTGGCGAACGCGGAAGAGAAACGGATGATATTCTTTCATAATGTTTTGTTTGTTTTTACTTTTATATTATCTAAAGAATACTTATGTATGTTGTATTATATTCCTACCGATGTTTGCTTTGAATCACGTACCTCCAACTTGTCTCGTAATGATACTGTTTATGATGTTTCTAAAATGATTTTCAAATCAAATATATACTAGTTTTAATGTGTAGAACTATGATGTTGAATTTGTATTTTTCTGCTGCATGTAGACACTTTAGTTTTTGTATTAACGTGTATGTATGCGTGTGTGCGTGTGTATATATGAAGTACATATAATTATCTGTATAAGAGAGTGGAAAGAGTAGATTCCCGTGGGGTATATCGAGATCGAGATCGAGTTGTGCGAATAATTAGACGATCCTGCTCAGAGCGTACAAAGTCGATTAGTCACACGACGGGTGATGTTCGCTGCCGGCGCGGAAGCACCGTAAGGAAGGCTTTCGTATAGACAAGAGAAAAGAAAAGAATCTTCTTTTTCTTCTTCTTCTTCTTCTTCATCTTATTCTTATTCTTCTTCAACTAACAGTCGAATCGTTTCACGTGGAATTTCACCGAACGATCGTTCGAGAAATCATCGAGATATCTCGCGTAATTCCAAGCATCCTGCTCCAATTACAACCGTCTGTTACGAGTTCGAATTCTTTTTCTTTTTTTCTTCTTCTTCTTGTTCTTCTTCTTTTCTTTTCATTTCCTTTTTTTTTTTCTCTTCGAGGCGCACGCGAAATCCAGTCCGATAATTGCGAGCGCCACGATACCGGGGTAACCGCAGCAGAAAAAAGGAGAGAAGAAAAAATAAAGAACAAGAGGAAGAAAGAGAGAAAGAAAATAATAATAATGAAAAAGTAGAGGTCAAGAAACTCAGTTTTAGGGTGAGAGAGCGACAAAGTCAAAATATGTCAATGATTGGGAGTCGTGGTAAACCGCATAAAGCGTTACTCTCGGCTTCCTAAACTCGAAATACTGAGAAAACCGACAAGAGGAAAGAAAGACAAGGGGTTGTTGGTTGCTAACCGTGGTACTACAAGTATATACAATCGACTGAGGGGTGGTTTTGGTCATGCGAGATGACGTGTCGACAAGCCTAACTACATCGTGTCGGAAGTCGTCGAAAGTGTGTGCGGTAATATCGGAGGTGACCACCACCTCGTTTGTGGACTATTCAGAAAACGAATCTAATTGATGTTAGGTGTATTCCTTTTTTCAAGAAAAGAAACAGGAAGAATCCTATAGACGATTTTACAATTCTAAGAGTATTATCTACTCTTTTTATTTTTTTTTATTTCACATGTATGACCACAAACGATTCACGAAAGTAAGATAATTTCAATTGAACGAAGTTTATCCATCAAAGCAAGGTTGTGTCAAGGTTTAATTTAAAATAATTTACGGAGTATGTAAAATTATTTCTAGTGTTGTAATATTTTTTTCTACAGACCGATATTAGATTGCGAACGATAGTTTTTGATAAAAACCTTGAACTAGAGAAACATAGTTGAACGATTTAATAGCATTTGCTCGTCTCACAGACGCATGATTAGACATGGAAGGAAAGACGATAGCTTTAGAGAAATTGGATGAAGAGAGGACTCGTTGACAATGGGATTCAACGACGACTAAGAAGGTAGCACAAATTTGGTATATGTAGGTGAATGGAGGAACGAAGGGGTAGTAGAAGAAGAAATAGAAGGAGATGGAGAAGAAGGTAGAGGACTAGGGTGCATTAGCCTAATCTAATGACGCAAAGAACTAATAAGAGAGCTTGCTGAATCCGTTTCCCATTCAAGGGATCCCCCTCACCCCTTGGATCCTCATAGAATCTCTTTCCTTCTCTCTCTATCTTCCATCAAGGACCTTCTTCCAACACTCTCCTTGTATCCACCATCTCCTCTATCTCCTCCACCTCAACCTCAACCTCCAGTTCCCTCTTCTCTTCCAGTTTCACTTCCTCCTCTTCGTCCGTCTCATCCTCTTTCGGCCTCCATCCCTCGGCTCAAGGATATCCTATCTGGTGGCCGTAGGGCTAATGCATCGCACAATAGATCAATTACATACATTAGTGGCTAGGAGGATAGCCGAGGGTGTTCGTAAGCCTCTCTCGTACTCCCTCTTCTTCTATCTTCGTCTAACTTACATACTGAATATATATCTTCCTCAGCAGGAGATATCGATGTATATCTACAAGATAACATACCTAAACGATTCTCCCATTCTCTCTTTCTCTTTCTCTCTCTTTCACACACATTCTCATATTTTTAACACCTTCGGTATTATTTTTTATCGATCAGAATGTGATACTCGATCGGAGAAATCTTTTCAAAGATATACAAGGGAACAGAAAAGAAATTTTAAGAAATACATAAATAAAAGGAAGGAGTCTTTCGTAAAGAAAAAAAAGAAACAAAGAAAGAAAGGAAAGAAGGAAGAAGAAATAGCGGCAGTATTGCTCGAGGACGAGGACGACGTGAGACGTCTCAAGCAAGGGCTCCAAACCAGGGCCCCGTTCTTACGAGGGAATCGTAAGTTAAGGTAAGGTAGTAGTAGGGATGGTAAAGAAGAAGAAGAAGAAGAAGAAGAAGAAGAAGAGGAAGGTTAGCCGGCGCAAACATAAAGTTCCAGACTTACGACGCGAGATCCCCGATAGCTCCTTCGCGGTGGGCATAAAAGCATTTAAAAAACGCCGAGAGGCAAAAAACAGCTTACGTAGGATACATACGTACCGTACGTAGGTATTTACGTAAATAAGTGTGCATGTGGTTGCTTATACGCGCGGTTCAACCACTTACCATCTTACGATGTATATATTTATACATGTGTGTGTATGTGTGTGTGTGTGTTAAGTAAGTATGGACGCGTGTACGTTCTCCACTATGGGGCTCCGTTGCAAACGCTTTCTTCTATCTTTCTTTACCTTCTTCTTCTTCTTCTTCTGCTTGGTTGGTTGGTTGGTTGGTTGGTTGCTTGCTTGCTTGCTAGCATACGTTCATTCGTTCTTTCGTTCTTTCGTGGTAGACCCCCGCGGCGACCAACCTGTCTTTCCAACACCGTCCCCCCCACCGATATCTCGTCGTGGATATCCCCGATAATACTCGGCCGCGTCTAAATTCTTTTATAAGTTCTACCTCTCCTCGAAAGCGGCACGACGCGATAACGATAATCGACGAGCGTGAAGATCCCGAGAAGAGTAGAAAAAAGTGGGAGCTAAAAGTAAAAAGAATGAATAAAAGAGAAAGAGAGAGAGACAGATAACACCATTTTTTATCGAGTAATATATCCACGGAATGATTCTTAATGAAATCGAAATACCGTGATAGGACTCATGGTAAGATATCCTTGGAGGGATTAGAACGACGAGATGGAAGGGTTTAAAGGTAAAGGCTCTTTTGAAATCTAGCCACCCTTGGCGATAATGATGAAGCGTGTTTACATTGAAGGGATTCTTCGGAGGGCGCCTAGTCGGATCTTGAAAGGAAAGGGTAGGAAGAAGGTTGGTGGTGGCGATGGTGGTGGCGATGGTGGTTGTGTGTTCTGGTATTGGTGGATGAGGAATAGAGAAGAAGAGAGTCGAGTTGCTTTCTCATGTAAATACGATGTAGCTGCGTGTAAAAGCGTCTGACCGGCTCGTGTATATGTGGCACAATGTCATGTTGGCTGCTGCCCTCTATCCCTCTCTTTCTCTCTCTTTGTCTCTTTTGAGAAGGAGGATGGTCGTAGAAGGTGGCAAAGAAAGTGCCGAGGAAGAAGAGAGAGAGAGAGAGAGAGAGAGGAAGAACTGCCCGTAAAATATATCAGCCGCTGTGTGACTTCTTGGGGCAGCCACAAATCACGCGACCCCCCGTTGCTGGCCTGCATGCGGTGTGGGTGTACCCTTATGTCTCTCCTCCGTACACATCGAAACGTCACCGTGCACCTTCCGGAGTACCGTTTTCAGAAGGAGGCCGACCAACCCGACCAGAGTAACAGAAAGAGAGATAACACTGTGTGTATGCGTGTATATGTGTCTTCGTAAGTATCATATATACTATACCTACATACTAAACATCAGGTTTGAATGAATCAAAAGTAGTAAGTTTAGAAGCCCTTTTAAGAAAGAAAAAATATATCCAATAATAGTTCACTATTTGTTATTATTTTACAAAATTCTTTTACGGTTTGAAAATCGAAAGGTATAGAATGTTGTATGACGAACCTTTGAGAGGGACTGACCGGGGTCTGGTTAATCCGGCAAACTCATGTATCAACCGAGTTCGTTAGAAACTTTAAAGTTGCTACCTGGGGGAATCGTAACCGTGATAGAAGAGCGAAAGGAGGAGGTGGAGGAGAAAGGAGGAGGAGAAAGGTCGTCTTGTATCCGAGAAGCGAGCATAACGCGGTCCGACGCGATCAAGCTGGAATCTTCGTCGGTTGAATACTATTAATGAGGCCCGTCCGAGACCAGAAGAAGAAGAAGAAGAAGAAGAAGAGAGGAAGGTCGAGAAAAGGTAGATATGGAAGAGAGAAGATGGGAGGAGAAGGATGAGGAACAGGAGGAAGAGGAGGAGGAGAGGACCTTTTCAGAAGAACCTTGCCTTTTGTTGGTCCTCGATGCGAGGAGCGAGGAAATAATGCCTCCTGGAATGTGACCCGTGTACCTTTCGCGCGTACACCTACCTCGTATGCGTTGAGGATCACCAAGGATCCTCGAGGACGTGCTCAAAAACGAAACTCGAAGAACGAGTCAGGATTTCTCGTTGAACCTCGTCTTTCCATCAAAACGACCCTGATAGAAAAGCGGAAAATTCTTAGACGAATAAGATTATTATTAACTTTATATCTCCACTTGCTTTTTAATCCTTCCTCTTTATTATTATTATTATCATTATTTTAGTTCTTCTTCATCGAGCAAATTAAACCGGACGATGAAAAGGTAAAGCAGAAGAAGATGAAGAAGAAAATAACAAAAAAAAAAAGATATATATGAAATCGTAGAACACCGTAGATGGAACATAAGAGAGTAGGGTCATTTATAATCCAGGTAGAGAGGCACGTGATTAGAAGTACGAAATGACTATGGGACGCGACACGGTACGCTAATGATAGCAACAGCAACAGCAGTAGCTGGAGCATCGACTACACCATAACCTGTGGTTTAGAAAGAAAGAGAAAGAAAATTGAGCTTTGTATATAAGGTCTGGGCTTCTTCAACTAAGAGAAAGGAATGCTTTAACCGGTAGCGAGCAAGAATCATTATAATGATTCGAATCTACCTATAGGGAAGAAAAAGAGAGAGAGAGAGAGGAGAACACTACTCGAGTTAGGCTACCTCGCGAGTTAGTGCACGCGTGTAAACCCTACTCGCTCGTTATTAATATCGAATAACGAGACGGTGGAACGGTGCTCGATGGCATGCATGCCCGTGGCGTATTCTTTATTAACGACGTTCCACCATTCCCAGGATCGTCCTCGTACGAAAAAATTCAGACTCGGGAGTTCTCCTTAGGAATAAGATGTGGTGGTGAACAAGAACAAGAAGAAGAAGAAGAAAAAGAAGAAGGAGAGAAGGAAGAGGAGGAGGAAGAGGCGGGCAGGTAGATTCGCTGCTGGAGAGGGCAAGAGAGGAAAAGATCTTTGATATTCGTGGGACGATCGTTCGTTATCGGACAGGGTGCATATAACTCCCAAAAGAAAGACTGAGAAAGAGAACGAGATCCTCCGTTAGGTCCTTCCCCCTTTCCCTTCTCTCTGTCTCTCATACTTGGAAAAAGAAAGAAAATAAAACACACAACCGTAGTTGAGAGATAAAGGACGTTGCACACTCGACGTCGTAATCTCGTTAAAACTATGGTCACCTTATAAATATATGTATATGTGTATGTATGTGTGTGTGTGTGTGTGTGTGAGAGAAGAGTACGGAAAAGGAAATCGATGGAACTTTCACTAAACTCGTTGAAAATGTGTTAGTGACACGATGGCACGGTGCTGTGCACCACAACGAATCTTGCTGCGATCTTCATCGATGATGTGTGCTCGATGACTATTTTTATATCTCCCTTTCCTCAGGGGCCCTTTAACAAATGCAGCTATAATTGCACGCGAACCTAATGGTTATTGATGGGACTCCTTCGACTCTCCTTATACTTGTCCTTCCTCTTATTCTTCATCTTCTTCTTCTTACTTTCTTACTTCTTTCTCATTTCCACCCTTCTGCATACACCACCGAGCACGTTAGCGTTACTTTAAGATAACGCGCCGTGGCGTGCCGGCGTTATGGAAGCGATGCTTTAGGAGCGATACTGTCGGGCACCGACCCCCTGCTGCAACTCGACACACACAACTTGATTTCACCATGGGGCAACCGACCGTCGGCCGTCGATGCCCTTTCCTCTCTTCTTCTTTTTTTTAAATACCTTTTTTCTTCTTTCTTTTATTTTTTTTTGCTTATTTTCGAACCCGCTTTCGACTTCATCCTCGAGGTCTCGTATGAAAATGCTGAACAGTTCTTTTTGCTCGTTGATTTTATAAAATAAAGAAAGGAGAAGAAAGAGAGAGAGGGGTTCTCTTTTCTTTCATATATAAATAATTATAAATAGGTACGTAATATAAAATGAAAAGAAAATGTTCGGTGTAGTAATATATATATGTGTGTATGTGTATGTGTGTATGTGTGTAGTACACAATAAAGAACTGGCCGAGCTCGATCCCACGCGTGGTATTCAAGAAGAGAACACTTTAGGATTTTTTCTCCTATCTCAATGACGGTGCGAAAAATATCTTGGTGGATGATCGTCGTTGTGGCAATGACGCGACTAAATCCCAAAGCTACCTCGCGTCACAAAAGCGCGCACGAGAGCGTGTTGTAAGACGATTACAAAAGGAATCGCTAGGCTCGATCCTTACCCTCTTTTTCCTTTCCTCTCAGACTTCTTGGTGTCTTTACTTTCTAAGTGGAACGCTAATTACCTTCGCTTAATGCGAACGCTGAGTAACGGATAGGTAAAATCAGAATAAAATAATATGAAACAACTATTTGAAATGAAAAGACTTGGAATGATATTTGTCGTGGAAAAAGAAATCGTAACTCGAATATAAAAAAACAACTAAAGCAAAAAGTACATAAAATGAACGTAATAGTCCTTCTCGTTGTTGTTCGAGTAAACCGCATGCACGCAAAAACGTTTTCCATTCTCGAGAAGGCAAACTCGTACACGCACGTTTTGCGGCATACTCGAGAAAGATAAAGAGCGTACGTAAAAGGAGGACGAACGGGGGTGTGGTGAGATGAAGAGAGAAAGGAAAGGGGAGAAAGCGAGACGAAAGGTGCCCAGACCGCAAGCGGTACCGCCAACCCCGTACGAGCAATGTAATGGCAACGTTTTACGGTCTTACGAAACGCGATTGCGGCTAATCGCGAGAATCCTCGATGTTCAGACGAGACCTTATTTTGGGACGAGTCATTTCTCTTTCGACCTTATTCTCTTCCCTTTCTTCTTTTTATTACGATTACTATTCCACCTATTCTCTTCCATTATTATTATTTTATTCAAATAATATTTATTTAAAGAGAAAATATGTATAATAAATATTGAAGGAGTTGATGGAAAAAGAAAAGTTGGATTCTTGGTCAAAATTCAATGGCCATAACCCTGATGCAATTCTGATGCAATTCTGATGCAACCCAATATATATTTATTTTTAATTTATATATTAAATATTATATTTCCAAATAATATTCTATTAATAGTTTTATTTGAAAATTTCGTATTTAAATACTAAACATTTTTATTTTTCTTCATCTACTTTTTATTTTTTTGCTCTCTTTCTTTTTCATCGTCCCTAGTCATATCGATAACGCAACCCCTCGCGGATAATTGAGCTTAACGAAGTGTCTGGCAGCCGGTGGAAACGAATTCGTCTGCTCTCTTTCTCTCTCTCTCTCTCTCTCTCTCTCTTGCTTTCTCTCGAAACGGGGCCGCAGTGTCCGGGAGGAGCGGCCCCGCAGGAGAAGCTGCGACGATCCAAATCCAATCTTCCAATCGGAGTCAATTACAGGCTGACAATGCCCGGACGAGTGAGCGAGCTGCGCTGCCTAAATGTCAGCCGTACCAAGCGACGGTGTCATTTCGTATACAAACGGGATTACGCGATCTAATTCACGGACCTGACAAAAGGCCGATAAAGGAAACCTGTAAAAGCTGTACGAGTGACTGAGATAAAGAGAATTTTCTTACATTACTTTCCCTACTCTTCCTCATACTCCTCCACCTATCACCCTTCAAAAATCTCCACTCAAATACTTCAAACAAACAATCGACTTATACATCACATTCAATTATACTAAATTTAATCTAATGGATTGCATAATCCATGTAAGAGTAAGAAATTTTCTTACATTACTCCACCTTCTCCAGCTTCTCCTCCTACTCCTCCTTCACCTTTCACCTATCAGAAATTTTCAATACTCTAACAAACAATCTATTCATATCACTTCAAACTAATAAAAAAAAATTATCCAATGGATTGACATAATCGCGCAGGTAATAGGGTAACCAACAAAAGACATTGCAATGATTCTTCGATCATTTCGTTCTACTCTATTTATGATATTTTTATTTATTTCTTCTCTTTGTCTCTATCTCTTGAAATATTAGTTTTTTCTCTCTCTCTTTCTCTCTTTTAGTTCTCGTTGAAGTACAACGAGAGCAAAGGTCCGGTTCAAACAACGAACGATCCAGTGTACAAGAAGAGAGTGGCCGTACGTACCCAGAGAACATTTAAGTCTATCCAGCATGTTAATATAATGTCTTAGGCGAACGGAGTTGTTGTCAACAAGCCACGGATACTCAACTCTCTCTCTCTCTGTTTCGTTTTCTGTCCTTCTCTTTTCCTTTCTCACACACACCCTCTCATTCTTCACCCTTCTTACAAGCAACGTGGATAGATAATCGCGGCATTGTCTTACATCGACGATAGTATTATACGCGTCTCGCGTTCCTAGGCAGATAAGTGTGCTCGAACGTTTTGTAAACGCAAGATGGAAGACAGATCATTCTCTCTCTCCCTCTCTCTCATTCTTATATATAAATATTATCACCTCATATATAACGTTACGGGATAGTTAATATAACAAATAAATAAATTACTAATCACGTATCGCGAGATATTCCAAACAACTCATTTATTTTCTATTTTCTTTATTGAAATTGATAACAAGAAGCAAAGTTGAATTAAAAAGGTAACTAAAATATGTTATATATTCTCCTTATGCAAATATATATATTCTACTATATACATATTTAAATTTATAGTTAGAATAGAATAGTGATCGTAGAAATTCTTTGTGAGAAAGAAAAACTAGAATGATAGAAAAAGATACACGTAGAGAGACAGAGAGAGAGAGAAAGAGAGTTACTTTAACGGTATTTCATGCAGCTTGATACGGATTATGTTTTACGTAGGCGTGTACCAATGGGGAAGCACGAAACAGGGAAAGTAAATATTGCAGTATGCACTCAGCGAGGATACAGGATGCATTGCGTCGGTGATGCCGCCGGCAGAGAGGTTGCTGAGCATCCTCCCTGAACAGAGAACGAACGTACGTACGAACGAGAGGAATAGAGAAAATAGAGAGATAGAGAGAAACACAGAGAGAGAGAGAGAGAGAGAGAGAGAGAGAGAGAGAGAACGTTTCAGCATTAGCATCCGCATATATTATTTCGTGGCATAGCACGAGAGAGTCTGGCATGCATGCTCTACATATCCAAAGCTCGGCGCTTTCGCGCGATTCGTGCATCGCTTTCGTGATATCGAAATACGTGGCACGTGCTGGTACCGTTCAAACGAATATTCGACTTGACGTTCCCTGAACTTTGCTATCCGTGATATGTAGTATATATCTATGTAGATATTTACAAAGATATCTCTTCGTTTACCGTTTATTGTACATTTTTATATATATATATATATTCTATTTTACGGGATAAACCTATAATTATGGAAAAGAAAATACTGTTACGAGAGGTCAAGATATAATACTTGAATAAAGATTATAACAGACTGTGAAGATAAGATTTTTTATAGGAGAAATTGATTTAAAAATATATAAAAGTAGTGTAATGTTTAAACAGAAGAGAGAGAGAGAGAGAGAGTGAAAGAATTTATTATAGTAATTGTTTTCGATAAAAATTCATAAAGTTATCAACATAATCATATATTTTCTCGATAAAGACACAAACTGTTGGTTATTTCTATTTTTCCTTTTATTTACAATAAAAAGAATACTGTCCATTCGAAAAAAAAGAAAATAAATACAGATAGGAATATTCCAGGACGTGACAGGATTCAACTCTGCTGTCGTGCACTTCAACAGTTATTTATGATCGTAACGTAACGTCGACCCTCTCCTTATTCATAGTTTTTATTCGCATATTCGCTAGAGAGACCTATCCAACGTTCATGGAAAAACAGAAAGAAAAAAGATAGAAGAGGAAGATCAAGGAAAACTCATTGAAGGAAGAAGAAGAAGAAAAAGGAGGATAGACAACGGGGATAGTAAGAAAAGTGGATAAAGAAAGAAAGAGAGAGAGGAGAAAAAAAAAATATGGCTGTTATTTATGATGCTTTCTTGCGCAAAAGTAGGATCGCCCTTCCGGTAGACCCTTTAACACGTTCTCCTTTTATTCCTCTAGAATCGATTCGTCCTTCTTATCCCCATCGAAACCTTCGACACCATTTTTTTATTCTTCCTCCACTTTTCCTCCCGAACACACCACTACTGCGACGAGTATTTCAACTTTGACTTTGGGAACGACAAAAAAAAATACAAGAATCCAGAGAGTAACGGTTCAGTTGGGATCATCCGAAAAAAGGGAAGAAGATCTAGAAAGAGTGAGAAAGAGAGAGAGAGAGAGAGGTGGAAAGGGATGTGGTACCTCTTCTAGCGGATAGAATACGGGTAGGGCTAGCTGTTAGTCCTCCGAGCGTAGAATTTCGCGCGTTTAATCCCTTATCCCTTTAAGCGTTGTGTATTATCCTCATAAAAACTAATACAGGAACGCCGGCGAGTCTGGGCTCCGCCTAAAGCCTGCTTCCACGCTAGAAACGTATAAAAAGGAGAGAAAAAATCAAGAGAGAGGAAAAAAGTAGGAGAGAGAAAGAGAGAGATGGAAAGGGGGTTGGAAAGAAAAAGCAAAAAAAAAATATAAAAAAATAGACGACTCTGAAGCAGAGAACCGGCGGCAGCGTCGGCCCCCAGGGCTCAGCCTCGAAAATACGTCGAGTTCGCGAAGAGAGAACCTAGAGAGAGAGAGAGAAAGAGAGACAAACTATGTACTATGTATATATATATATATGTATGTGTGTGTGTGTGTGTGTGTGTGTGTGTGTGTGTGAGAGAGAAAGAGAGAAGAGTTTTGTGTGCGAAAGCAGCGATATATCACCAGGCGACGAAACAACCAACCCCCGACGAGAGTTGCATTTGCATCGACGGACCCGACACTAACACACTAACACACCAACGCACACATATATTATAGTAGACTTGAAATATATATATATATATAGGTACGTGTACGAAGACGTCCAGGGGTATACACCTAAGCTGGGCACCGATCGACTTCATCCTCCTTTGGCAAACCCTCCTCTCCTATGTTCTATCTTTCTTTCTCTTTTTCAAGCTATCGTGGGGGTGCGAAGGCCCATACTTTCTCTAACCCCAAGGCCTGATTTACATTTTCTTTCCTGGCGCGAAGTCTCGTTCCACTCGATAAGAGGAAACGCCTCGATTCGCCGGTATTTCACCCTTTGCAAAAGAAAGAAAGAGGAGAGAGAAAGAGAGAAATCGAAAATGTAGAAGTGGAAATAGCGAGAGCTAAAAAAGTCTTCCGATTAAAAGTATCACGAAAAGTGAACTATAACGTTGCAGGTTTATTTTTGTGTGTGCATTATTATTTTTAAATAAATTCCAATGTTTATTTGCATTAGAATAATAATATTAAATAAAAGAATTATATAAATAGATTGAGTTAGGTGTATGTGTGTTGTATAAAAGTATTTTATTCTTATTTGTATATAGTCATATCAAATAAATTCACATTCGAGTTAAACTAATAATTTAGTTTTCTTTTAACGGGTAAAAAAATAAGTTGAGGTCCAATCGGGGTGATGGAAAAGTCGTAAAAGGTGAAAATCGTGAAAATAACGTATCGGTTATCTCAAAACGTTCGTAGAAGATCTGCCGCGAGTTAGGCTGCTGACCAACAACAACCAGCTTTATGCGAATATTCTTGCGATCGTAAATGCGAATCGATGGTTGAGATAAGGGCGACAGGTTAGTTCGTAGAGTGAAGTTTCGTTCGTATATTTCGCGACGTATTCACGACTGAGCATTTCAGATATTAATCTCGATCGTACGAAAGAAAAAGAGTGAGAGAGAGAGAGAGAAAGAAAGAGAGAGAGAGAAAAGTGGTATCGATTATATCCATCGGTCTTTTTTACATTGGATTAAGGACCGATAAATTTCCTTTTCTTTTTATCAAACCTCCTTCTTAACATGGTCCCATAAAAAAAGTGACACCAACTGTATTAAAAAGTCAAATGGTTGGTGTATGTTTTACGTAATATAAAATAATAATAATATTTATACTTGAACAGTACTTTAAATCATATGAAGATATCAAAAATTACTTTCGATTCGTGAACAGTTTCAAAAAATAAAGAATCCTTCCAAAGTGGTATCCAAATATTTCCAGAAAGAATGAGAAAAAGTAGTTGTCACTTGAATTAAAACTCAACGTACGATTATTTCATAATAAATTCTTTATTTTTGTTGTTGATAAAACAGTGGAAACTTATTTGTACATCTGATAAATGTTCTTTTATTCTTATCTATTACTCGATGAAATATATTTGAAAAAAATTCAAGGTGTTGAAAAACTGACGATGCATTTGCGAAAAGAGAGAAAGAGAGAGAGAACAAAAAAGAAAATATTCGTCGCGACTAGGCAATGATAAATGCGTTATCGTAGTGTTTTAGTTAAAAGTTACTTTACGCGTAGGGATAAAAGGTTCGGTTTAATACTTTGAAGATCAGAGGACTGGCACGAGGCACAACGGCATTCTCTTTCTCCTTTCTCTTCTGGGTCTAACCACCACAACACGTCGTTTCTCTTTCTATCGCCATGCTTTTTTCTCCCTTTCCTCTCTCTCTCTCTTTCTCTCTCTCTTTCTCCTCAGTTTACACTCTATAAACGGAGCAGCAGAAGCACGGCGCCGTTACACGATCACTGAATCATTGTTGGTGATAGATAGCGCAGCTGTTGCGCACGAGATCACACGTTCTCGAAATAGTTTGCAACAATACGCTTTCGCGGTACTACTAACCCTAACATAAGAAAGAAAGAAAAGAGAGTGAGAGAGAGAGAGAGAGAGAGACAGACACAAAGTTCGATTTAACGAACGGCTCGGTTCTTGCCAGATGGTTCTCTCGGTTCTCACCCAGCTAATTCTTGATTGCCCTCCAAAACGTTCGCCAATTTCGCAAACGTACGTCAAAAAACGAAAGAAAGAAATAAAGAAAGACAGAGAGAGAGAGAGAGAGAGAGAGAGAGAGAGAGAGAGGTGAGTAAGAAGTGAAGGATAGAAGAGTCCTAACGTCGTCGAAGATCTTTTGGCACTTGCCAAAGATGAAAGCAAACGGACGTGAAGAACGTTGGACAAATACCTTGCGTGCGAACAAGCGGTGCGAAGATATTTTAGATGAGAGCCTCGATGAAGACCATTCGAGAAAAAGGACGCACCTTGCCAATCCTCTTGAGTTGTTCGGCCAACCGAGAACAACGTTGATCGATAATCCCTTCTCATCTCGAAAATGGCTATCTCGAATTTAATCTCAATGACGTTCGGCTACCGCGCTTGTTTGTCGCAAATAGATCGCAATGCTCTTACTTTCAACAGAAAGAGAGAGAGAGAGAAGATGTTCACGAGCATGAGCACGAGGATGAGAGTACGCTAGATATAAACCGGAGCTTGCGATTAGCCTGATTCATCGCGACGATGCCTCCTGACTCGACCGAACTCGGAATTTATACTTCTGTTTAGTCTACGACGAAAGATTTCTCTTTCTTTCATTCTTACTTTACTTTACTTTACTTTACTTTCATTTCATTTCATTTCATTTCATTTCATTTTCTTTACTTAACATTTTGTTGTTTTACTTTTTTCTAAGTATTCAGTTCATCTCACCCTCTCACTATTTTCCTCTCTTCCACCCTATTCTCTTTCACTCTCACTCTCTCTGTCTTTAACGTCTAATCCCAGTACTAATATATACCAGGATCAACGATATGCGCTACGAAGCGAGCTCCATTAACTTCACGTCGGAATTAACCAGATTAACGCTCGCTTAGCGAGCAAATAAATTTCAATAAATAATAGCAAAGTCTTCTATCTCTTTCTTTCTTTCTTTCTCTCAATATCATCGAGATAAAGGAAAGTTAAGGAATGTCGTAAAAATCTTAGATTTAAGAGTTTTAGGTACAAGAATGACGAGACATTTACTAAAGGTGTAACTACCAGAGTAGAGATGAAGTAATCTTGCTGACGGAATCGTATGAATATTCGAATAATTAAAGGTGAACCGATTTATGGGGATAAAGCCTCTGTATAGTTCATTCACGTGCCATTATTACGTTATGAAGGATAGGGCATATTATACGGAAGACCGGTAGTCTCGATCATCGAGTTTAGGGTTTAGAGACTCGAGGAGGCGTGAGTTAGTAAAAGATAGAGCTGAAGAGAATGAGAGAGGACTATGGTCGCTAGCTACCGTATAATTACACGAACGCCCCTTCCGGAGATGACGCGTTATTGCCTCAGGGCGACTTCCTCGTGCGAGCAAAGGCGAAATCCTCCTCCGGACCCTCCTTCGAGGTGGACCCAAGAGGCCTACTCGGGCTCGCGTAATCGCCTCGTTACATTATGACTTTCAGAACGTTTGCTTGCTTGCTTGCTTGCTTTCTAAGTTTCCTGCTTGCCCTGAGGAACAGCAGTGTTTTGGTACGCCTAAACGCGAGAAAGCGTTTATCGCTTGTTCCACGTAAACGACGGCTATAAAAACAGCTAAAAAAGAACGACTAATATCTACGAAAGAATGTAATCACGATTTTCGTTTTTTTACAACTAATTGACATGTAGTTTTTTTTTTGTTAAGTTTCTAAATTAAAATTGAGGATATATAGTGTGTCGAAAGATAAATTCTTAAAGATATCAATTATTTTTAATGATCTGTATACAAGATTCTCTTAACTAAAACCGATTTCGTTCTATGAAAAAAAATAAAATAGAAAAGATCTGCATTTTCCATTTCTGGGTAGAAAAAGCGTTCATCGGGCGAGTCTTTCCGAAGGCTTTATTGCTTTGCCTTCAGAGTTCCCGAGAGCGTATAACACCCTCTTCTCTCCCTTTTTTTTTTCTTCCCACCTGCTCCCACCTAGTGATAAATGGCCTTGTTTCATCCACCCCTCGGCTACGTCCTTCGAGAAAGTCTTATCAACTCGGACGCTCGGCTACTTCACCTCCACCTCTACCTCCTCTTCCTCCTCATCCTCCTCTTCTTCTATTCCTTTTATCCAGCTTTTCTCCTTTCTTTTTCTCTCCTTTAAAAATCCGCACATACACACGTATACTTTTATGGGATATCGCTAAACCTCCAAGTTCTTTGTATAAAAAATTTCTCCAGTTTCGTTCGCGTACGCACAAGGTATTTTTTCGAAAACGTTTACGTTAAAACAACTTCATTTCCCTGAATTGAAGTGGAAATGGGTATTCAGAAACGAAGTGACTTCGACGTAGGAAAAGTTGGATCGCGTGTTGCGGTGACGATTTATTTTCGGGAGACTCGGAAAGAAAGTTAAATTGCGAATTGTGTGCTTGAAATGAGCTTCTCCTCTTTCTCTCTCTTTCTCTCTCTTTCCGTGTCGCAAAACCGAGCGATCCGGTAACCGTAGTAATGCCGTAATGCTGAATCCGTATAGCCGTTGGTTGGGTTGTTCTCGCGACCAAAGAAGAGAACTTGAGGACTCCAGGGGTAGGAGAGGATGAAATGGCCCCCGGAGGAGTGATAGAGGCTACCTAATAGCTCACGGAATTGCCCCTGAAACACCTTTTTAATGAACTATTGCTACGGGAAATGAAAATGGGGGAGACGACAAGCTCCTTTCTCTGGTTCGCCGGTGTTGCCGCGCGATATATCTTCGGCTACCTTGGGAAACTTTATACGAATCCATGCTACTGGCCGGTCCTTTTCGAACGTGTATTGTCTCGATTGAATTCGCGAGTATACCAAGAGATTTCTTCTTCTATTTTATTTTATTTGATTTTTCTTTTCCTTCTTATTCCCCTCCGGAAAAATTGATAGTTTACCGCAAATATATCATCTCCCGTTTCGTAAAGAAGAAGAACGAAACAGAAAAGAAGTTACCCAGTGTTATTGTTTTTAAGAAAAATCCCAAAATCCTAAATGATCATAACGAAATATAAATAAAAACCTAATTAATCAATTAACATCTCGATCAAAATTTCTTGACTAACCTGTCAGACAATGCAAAAATTTCTAACTGGCGATTCTTTTGTTAGAGTAGAACAAAAATAATAATAATAATAATAAAGAAAACACGTCGAATAGTGTAAGAAGAGAAATAGGAAAAGAAAAGTCTCGTGGTTGGAGGCAAACTGAGAAACCCAGCGAGACGTCGGTCGAAAACATTCCGGGGAATTAGACGCGGAGCCCCGGCAGGAGATCAGAAAAAGGCAGCCTCGAAACGAAGACGATGGAACGAGGCGATTTGTCAAAACGCGCATCGCCGCACGGCGTTCCCTTCTCTGCGTTCCTCTTCCCTCGTTTTACCAACTATAGCTGATCTTCCTTTGTCATTGTTATGCTAACTACGTTCATAGATGGAAAGACGAGTAACGGGGGTTGGTTGAGCGAGCCGAATGCTAAATCCACGGAAATGAAATCCTTTCAAATACGAATACATGTATAAACCGTTGAAACTTACATTACTGTAAATCTTTTGCCAAAGGTTCACAAACCAAATGTTATTATTTTTTTTCTACAAAAACTCTCAATTTTTATCGTTAATAATAAAAATAAGAACTTTCAGGGAAAATATTTGATCCTCTTGAAAGGTATTAAGTTGTGGCACACAATTGAATTGAAATTTGCTCCATTTCATACTTGACACAACTTAATATTTTACTTTTTCTCAAATTAACTTTTAACATAAAAATTTATAAAAAATAACACGACCGAATAATATAAATATATCGCGTAAAATGATACGATACGAGAATAATGAATAATATAAAGGAAAAAGATCTAAAAAAGGATGACGATGATATCCGAAATAAGTTAGTTGGAAAAAGTGTAGATGTAAGAAAGGTAGGGGTTGGGTTGTATTAAAGTTCGATGACGTTGGTAAGGACAGGACAGTAAGACTACCCCTATGGGAATCGAAACACCCGCCACCTGACCCATTAAGGGGTGGCCTCGACTTTGCCTTCCTGCTAGTTCCTCCTCCTCCTCCTCCTTCTGGTCAGCTGTAAGGGTTTGGATTATGGCTGTAGCTCGCGGTGTTTACGAGTCCACGAAGGCCGATTACCGTCCTCTGATCCGGATCGGTGTTCGTCTTAAGGCAAACTTCTACACCGCAAGAACCTCTACTCACTTAGGATCTGTAGTCCAAACATTTATTCCAACGTCTATGGAAAAGTAACTCTAATTTGAACTATTTAAAAAATAGAAAAGAAACTATAAACAACAAAACGTTAAAGTCGACAATTAGTCAAGGTTTTATATTTTTTTTTTATTCCTATCTTCGATTTCGATTTTCATCACAGGGACTCTTTTATTTTCTCTTTTCATTCACCCCCACATAAGAAAGGAGGACCGATTTCATTTCTTTTACAAGCGCCGCGTCATCATTTTTCATAGAGCCCGAGACTGGGAAGGACCCTCCTTGGAAGTATCCTTCGAAAGAAAAGGGATCTCTCTCTCTCTCTCTCTCTCTCTCTCTTTCTCTGTCTTTTTTTTCGAGAGTTTTCACGAGGTACGACCTCCCACGGTTCCCGACCCTCGACAGGTTTTCGCGAAGGATCGTTCTATGTGGTGCCGCGTGCGAGACACACGATGAAGTAAGCGTGAAGAACAACTAAACGTGAGAGAAAGAGAAAGAACGAAAGAAAGAAAGAAAGGAAGGAAGAAGGAAAGACCCTCCTTTCCATATTCCATGCCACCGTAAACTATATCAGCTTCACCGTTTAAACGGCACTACCATTCGAGTATGCCGCGTCATCGTTGCTAACAAGCACGACGCGTGTAAGATCAGACACACCTACAATGTGTATATGTGTATATGTGTATATCCTAACTAAAATATAGACGCAACACACACGGATCAACACCCGTCCTACAACACAACGACGACAACGACAACGACAACGACAACGACAACGACGAGGACTCCTTTCAAAGTTCGATACGCGTTTCGCATAATTCTCCTAAGCTTATCCACTTAACATCCAAACACCTACGCTCGTACATGATTCCCAGATCATAAGATTTCACCTTAGTTCATATATCTCGCGTTATCTTTAAAACCAAAGTAAAACCTTATTAATTCAAGAACTTTATTAGTATTCTATAAACATTGTATGCTGGAGTATATAAAATGATTTTAGATAAGTATAATACGAAGAGAAAAAAGTAAAATTATTTCAACTGGACCAACTGGTTTAAACTCGTGCGAGATGATTTTTCTCAACGTATGGGAGTATGGGAGAGGCTTTGACAGGAGACAAGAAGAGTAGGAGGAGTCGGAGAAGCGTAAACACGAATAACGATGACAAGGACGCAAACGACAACGAGAACAACTAGGTGGAAAGGGGGGGGGGTGAGAGGGAAAGGGGGAAAGGATGAGGATGAGGATGAGTATGAGGATGAGGATGAGGAGGAGGAAGAGGGCAACGACGAGCAGCAAGTGATTTAGAATATTCGGTGGCGGATGTCAGCTATTGCTCGCCCACTGCGACGTCATTATGTCATCATCATTCTCCTTCGCGCAGAGCCCTCCCGTTGACGGGAGGCGCGCGCCTGGACATCACTCACCCGGAGCAAGAATCGAGCACGGGACGACGAGTCCCGGCTTCACTTACCGGCCTCAACGTCGGACAAGGCTAAACAATATTTATCATATAGTGGAGGCCCCGTCACGCTGAATTGGAGTTCCGGTGCCACCCACGGCATAAAACCCTACCCTCTTTCTCTCTCTTCTCCGTCCTCTTCTCGCTTTGCCCCGTCTATGCTTGCCCGAGTCAGTCTCCATAATAATCGTTCCTGAACTACCGATTAGACCCTAACAACGAGAGACACGCGGTTTCGGCTACATTCAAAGGCCTTTTTATATATCCCTAAGATTACTACAGAGTTCTATAAATAATGGATCAAATCGATTGGTTAGTTGGTTCGTTGGTAGGTTGATATAAATAATCAAAGTGATCCATGATCAAAATTGATCTAATTTCGTGAAGATTCTAACCTAAGCGAGTCTTTCTTCATCCTAGGACTCCCTTTACTCTTATTCCTTTCAGGTACGATCTTGGTTTCCTGTTCTTTTCTTTTCTTTCCTTTTCTTTCTTTTCTCTTTTCGTTTCGGCTTCCAAGTCTCCGAGGAAATCATTGAATATGCAACTTAAGGAAATCCTTGGATATTGCGCTTTATTATAAACGGGCTCGCTTCTCGGAACATTCTCTCTCTCTCTCTCTCTCTCTCTTTCTCTCTTTCTCCTTTTCTTCTACCCCCTAGCCTATCCCTACCCCTTGCCTTTTCAACTGGAAATACTTTGCATGGGAATATTTTCAGATTCGAAAATATGCAAAGTCCCTTGGGAGATTCTCCCCACTCCTCTCTCTTTCTCTCTCTCTCTCTCTCTCTTTCCTGTCTCTATTCTCCAAAGTTATATTCAAACGCGAGCAAGAAAATCTTTCTTTCTATCGTTCTACTCGCATGAAGGATACGTAAGTTCTTTTCTGGAAGAAGAAAAAAAAAAGGGATGATGGATGGTATTCGAGAATATCCTACGATCTCTCTCGACTAATTAAATATCTCGTTTCGTTCTAGCCGATTAAAAAAGAATTGTTCGGTACTCGTAGCGTGAAATTTTGCCACGACCGATCTGACCGAACGAGTTTTCTCATTATTGTCGTTGAACAATTAATCGTTCATCGCTAAACCAAGATAGCAGGGTGTTTGAATAATCGAACGCGATGGTATTTCATAAATAGACGGTATTTTCATTTATAACACTGGAAAAATGTCATATATCTTTTCTTAAGATAAAATAATTTCTCTACATGTTTTCATAATTACGACGAAACAGAAGAAGAGTAATAAAATACCTACGTAGTCTTATAAATAAATAAATAAAAAATAATCCAAGTGAAAAAGTATACGGTATGTCTGATAAATAATTTTTATTCTAATAACTTTCGAGGAGCCTTCCCAAAATGTACTTTCGATCGCTTACACAACGCTCACGTCTCTTTCATTATTAATGACGCGCCCTTTCGTGGTTCCTGCAGCGAACGGGAAACATTTTCCCGGGAACTCGCAGCATGGCGGAGGTAAAGAGCAAGCAAGCAAGCAAGCAAGCAAACAAGAGAGAGAGAGAGAGAGAGAAAGAGAGATCCAGTAAGAGATTTTAGGGTTCGAAGAAGGGAGAGATCGGACGTACAATTAGGCGAGCTTGTAATTAGCGTAAATTGTTTCCCTCCGCGGGGAAGGTAATGCTGGTGATGGTAAAGGCGATGGTAGTGGTAGTGGTGGTGGAATTCAGCTGGTAAACAGATTTTCCGCGGATGAATTAATGAAAAATATGATGAATGTTACGTTCAAAGTTGCGTAAAGCCGGGTAATTAGGTGGCAACCGGAGAGGAAGGGAAAAGGTTCCAGGAAACGTGACCGTTCTTCCTATAACGTCTCTTACACTGTTTTAGTATTGGGTATCTCATTCTCCGTATAAACACATATATAATAGGGATGAGAAAAAGGAAATACAGGAAGTACAGGGAAGGAGTAAGTATTTACGTGTGAGTGCGTGTAGTAAAAGAGAGAATTTAAAGCACCGACAGGTAGTAATCGGGCAACGACGTTTCCTGTGACTCTTTCTCTTTCTTTCTTCCATTCTTTCTCTAAGAAAATGTGAGAAAAAGAATGAACAAGAGAGAGAGAGAGAGAAAGATAGGGAGTTTAAGTATCGGAACGCAGGTGCCCGTGATCCTCCTTCGAAAATATACGGTTATCCGCTTAACTTAGACGCCGCCGAGACGGAAGCCATCGCCGGTACGCGTAATATACTGCCCAATAAAAACTTAGTTACTATCGCTTCCCTGTCCTCGTCTCTTCCTCCCTCTACCTCCTCTTCCTTCTCCTCTTCTTCTTCTTCTTCATTCTCATTCTCAGACCCCTTCTCTAAACCCTCTTCATTCTGGTCGGTTCGCAGGCTGCTTTCCTTTCCAGAGGGAAAAACGTAGCTACTATAGTTTAAGATGTAGAGGTTAGGTATATGAAAGTAAGTAAGACTAGGGTGAAGGCCGTAAAGGCAAGGAGGAAAGCCGGAAGAAAGGATAGAACGAGGAAAGGACTCTTTCCTCTCCGTGGTTTTTAACAATTTCCTGGGCCGTCGTTATCGAATGTGTGGTCAACGGGCTTGGTTGGTTGGATTTGGTTGGGTTGGTTGGGTTGGTTGTAGAAGGTACGCGAGGCTAACGATACGATGGGATGCTGTCTCGAGACAATAACGGTTCCACGGGCCATCAAACGAGCTTCCGAATGGCTAGCAAGGACTTCGGGAGACGTCGTAAGCTTTACTTCCATCTTTCTCTTTCACGTTTCTCCTTTCTACTTACTCCCTTTTCGACGAAGATAGGAACAACGAGAGAGAGAGAGAGAGAAGGTCTAGGTAGATCTTTGAACAGGAAAAGGAGAACGTCTTGGTGTCCTTTATGGGAAGTAAAACACCGAGCTCTCATTTAACTTACACTAGGACCAAGGATAAAGGGAACGATGGTGAGACGACCGTTACCTAACAACGTCTTCAACTTTCTACGAGTATTCGGCAAAGTATCTAATCATGCTATTACTTCTCTACATTCTTTCAAACGTTTCTTACTTTCTATTGAAATAATTAGTTCCTACTGAAGTAACTTTTTACGACCTTAAAAATCTTATTTATTGAAATTTTATATTTGCGTTTTAGGTTTTTCTTAGACAATATTATTAAATGTCATTTTATTCTCCAATAAAATAACACATGGTAGACTTTATGATATTTATATAGGTGTTTTAATAAGATAAGATTTTTAATTAAACCTGATAATTATTACCGCAAAACTATACCCGATAGTTAAATACCTGAGTTTAATTCTGACATATTGTTTCGAATAAAAAAAAAAATAAGAAAAAGTAGTATATATCGGTCAGGCACGTTTGGAAAAGTGTGATAGCAAAGAAGGAACAATGAAGAATAACTTCCAACCGAGGCATATGCTCACTTGGTTTGCTTCACGAAAAGGCTGAAGGCGCCCAAGGGTTGCGTGTGTTTTGCTACGGCAGCCATCGCGAGAACACTCCGTAGGGTGGCAGATTGTTTGATGGTTGATTGTCGCGCACCGCTTCGGGGGTCGTCTGATTGGGTCGCCACGAAACATCTGCCGGCCTCCCGCGGGGCTTCCGGACGACAATCATCCTACAATCGCGAGGTAATACCCCGAAAGACGTCTTCATTCGAAGGGACGGAACGGTACCAAATGAAAACGCAAGATCCACAACCTTGATCGTAAACGGTCCCCACCACCACCACCACAACCACTACCACCACCACCACTATTCCCGTTTGCTCCGAAAATCTTGATCGATTACCCACGGTGGTAAAAATATTATTTACTTTTCTCATTCATTTTTTTTTTAAATTAATTTCAAGATATTGTGTTGGATGGTTGGTTTAGAATTCAATGAAAATAATCTGATATTTTTCGTTCACTAACCTAATATTTTCAATGTAATCAAAGAATATACCGAATATTTTTCTAACTACGACAAAGTATCCTTAAAAATTCTGTGGTTTATCGTACGGTTTCGGCTGAATGGAGAAGCATGCATAATCGTGAAAGATAGAAAGAGAAAAAGGCCGAAAAGAGCAGGCCATTTCTGGCTTTTAAAAGCGAGATACCGAGAGATCCAGGGAATAAGAGGAGGGTTTTGTGGGTTGAAGGGGAGTAAGAGAGGAAGAAGGAACTTTTACAAAACCCATCTATCCCCCAACCCTTGCCAACGTAGAGACACTGATACCTACCGGCTGACGGTACCCGCCTACAACCGACGACAATGGATCCTTTGCGAGCAAAAAAGCGTAAAAAGGAAGGAACCAAGAGAGTGTGGGGGAAAGAGAGTGAACGAAAGAGAGAGAGAAAGAGTGAACGGTCCACCTCCGGCGCGGAGAATGAAAGAAAGAGCGGCAATGATGAAAGCATTGTCCCTGTTCAACGGCTCTTCTGTGAGCCTTCGAGGCGGCCGAATCGTCTCTCTTTCTCTCTTTCTATCTTTTTCTCTCCCACCTATACTACCGCCATTACAACCACGTTCCTCACCCTCAGCTTCACCCTCAGCCTCACCCTCACCCCCTCTCGCGGCCTCTCGTTTTCTTTTCGATGTCGCAAAAGCGTCGCCTAAGATCATTCCCGGCGGTCTTCTTCTTCTTCTTCTTCTCATCCTGTTTTCTTTTAGACTACTTTTTCGGTTCTTTTTACCCTCGGTAACTTCTCTTGAAGGTTTCGTTAGTATAAATCGTTATAACGTTATGTATGTATGTAGATTGTTAAATTATTGTCATAAGAACTACTATATTTATATTATTAAGAAAGTTCTGTCCGTAATTTGTATTTGGTTTTATTCCAAAATCGGACAGAACTTTCTGGTAGATCTAATAAATTAATTTAGGATCAAAGAAATCTATTCAATTTCTAGCTTGAAATAAACGTCTAAATAATTCGTAGAACTTTGAAATAATTTTCATAACTCTGTGTAAATACCTTTACGTCTGAAACTATCACGAAAAAAATACCACGTGTTGCTGATCAACGTTAAGGATCAGTGGCACGAGAAGGAATAAAAAGAGAGTACCACTCTTGGTTAGCCAATCGAGGAATGTAATTCGAAGCTGAGTGTTTGCGTGCCTTTAAGAAGAAAAAGGGTAGAAGAAGGGTTTAGGGAAGAGAAAAAGAAAGGGGGAAGGTCCAGAGAAAAGACCCTTGACTCGAATCCGCGTGTAATAACGCGATAATCTTCTCGCGCTAAACAAATAACGGGGTTTCGAAAGGCGCCCCCTAAAGGATACTTTAGGCTCTTTGCAACAACCCTTTTGGAAAGAGAGAAAAGGAGAGGTTGTGGGGAGCAGAAGGAAACGAAGGAAGAGGAGGAGGTGGAGGTGGAGGAGGAGGAGAAAGACTACGATCCCTGGTGATCGATCACAATCGACTGACTACTCGCGTACGAGGGCGTTCTTTCGTACGGTGAATAGAACGAACGTACGAATGCTGTAGGGTTTAGGGTTACGACCCTATTTTACTCTCTCTCTCTCTCTCTCTTTCTCATTCCAACTCTAACACCATAGGCGCCGTTGTTATTCCTCGAGCGAAAACTATTTACAAAGTCGGAGCTAATGGCATCAAGAGATTTCGCTCCGTGTACCACAGCACACCCTTCTTCTTCTACTTTCTTCTTCATCTTCATCCTCTCTTCTATGTGCAGCTCGCAAACTCGACATTAGCGAGACTCGTTTCTAATCTAAACCATACAGGGTGTACGTAACAGTGGCGTAAAAGTGAATTTATATCCTCTTTAAAGATAGGAAGGGGAAGGTATGGGAATAATATTTTAATACAAATCTATTCTCGTATCCTTTTTTTTCTATGAAGGAATCTCGGTAGAAGATTGGGTTTGATAGAAAGGAATAAAGAGAAGATTTTTAAGTTCTATAAGGTTCCTTTGGAGGTAAAATTTGTTCTACGTGTTAGTTTCATTCTCAATCGGATGAGATTCGTTGTTGAGAACGTGTCCTCTCGGCCTACGCCAGTGATAATGCCGGATTTCGTTGGGAGTAAAATGACTCGTAGCGATAGCGAATTGAAGAGAGAGAGAGAGAGAGAGAATGGGAATGAGAGAAAGGAGAAGAGAAAACGAAGCCGGACGAAGAAGTAACAGATGTAGACGAGGAGTGTAATGCAATAAAAGTTTGTCGGCTGGCTCGAAACCGTATGCATATTGACTCGGTCGATCTCATAACGCTACCGATCTCCTACACTCTCTTCTCTATCTCCCTATCTCTCTCTCTCTCTCTCTCTCTCTCTCTCTCTCTCTTACGTACATCTTCTATCTCTCCTCTTTATCACCGGACGCGCGTAGGTGGGATCCGTTTCGCCGGGATGCCTTTAACTCGATTTCACGAGCGTTTCATGTCGTCCATTTCGTTATTTCGCACCCCTGCACCCGTTTTAAAAATAGATATCCCTTTCCCTTACTCCTCCTACTCCACCTCTTCTTCCTCCTTCAACTTATTCCATATCGACATTTTCGTGTAACACCAAGATACCTTTTTACCTTCTCCCAAAGAATCTTACCATTTCGTTCGTTCACTCGAACGCACCAACGAATGAACGAATATTAAACGAAGGAACAGAAATTTGAGATTTTATTTGAAAAGAGTTTTATTGTAGGAATTTAATTGACCGAAAGTGTTCGACAATGGTAATTTAGAAAATACGGGATAGCTTTGAAATCATTGTTAAAGTTTCTCCTCTTCCCATAAGGCACCCCTTTTTCTTCCCTTCTTTTATCCCTCAGGCGGTGGTAACATCAGCGAGGTTCGCGTATATACGCGATGCGCACAAATGGAAAACGGATTGATTAATCGTAGTAATTACCGATCAGCCCCCGCTAATTAGATATCCGACTCGTACTCACCCCAGAGGCCCCCAGAGGCTTTCCTAGAGCTGCTAGGTTGTTGGGTACGGGACGAGACGACGGTGATGCTCGTGGCATCGAATCGAATCGAGGGGACCTTCTGCACCGAAGGGGAATTAGATTGTTTGACGGATCTAACCAATGAGATATATTGCCTGGATTTTAAATCACCCTTATTGGTTTGATAATAATTATCATTTCAATGAAAAATCATTTTTTATTTTAAAGAAGAATAATTTTACGCGGCGCCAAGGACATATCTTTTGGGTTTTGGTTTTATCCGAGACACGTGCCAGGTAGGTTCATGCAAGAGGAGACAAAAATCAAGAAAGGAAAAAAAAAGAAAGAAAAAGGATCAACGAGAAAAGGATAGGACACGCAAAAAGACGAGGGCCTATCGATAGCACGCGTATCGTTAGGAGTGAAATTCTGGAACGAAATCGAAACCCCACGTGCTCATGCTCGACCAAGCCGAAAATCCAGAAAGGACGCGTGTAACAACATCGACGTTAGAGGAAACCCAACGAAAAAAGGTGATCTGAGTTAAGCGATACGCGGTGCATACCGGTGACACCGCACACCCGGCTCTCCCACCTATTCACCTGTCTTCCACCCTTGCCAAATAATTTATATTATACATCATCATGATTGATTATTTATGACAAAAACTTGTTGAAGAACTAATTCGTTCTTGATATTCAATTTCCGATGCGATCAAATCGAAAGATCTTAACCTTCTCTCGAATCTTAAGCCTGTTAACAGGATAAAAGAGGAAATTCTAAGTGAAATGGTAGTACTATACTTAAACGACTACTCTTCCATCCCAAACGATCTCATTTTCAGGGACTCGCCTATTCTCTTACTCAGGGCTAATCGAACGTCCCAATCTACGTCGGATTCGAGTGAAACTCGAATCTCACCGCGTTCCTACTTTCGTGCTAAGTATTGTAATGCAAACGATCGGTGGTTCCACTATCAAGAAATTCACCCGCAATTGTATTCTAATCGTTCTAATCCTATCTCAGAGATGTTACCTTTAAAAACCAATTCGTAAGATCGAATCATGATTTAAACGTTCAGAATTAAAACTACAATGAATAAACTATGATGATAATACAATTGCAAAAACAACATAAAAATCAGATACAAGATCGATGGAATATCTAACGCTAGGAAAAACAAAATAAAGAAAATGTTTAGTCCATCGACCCGGTTTCTCAGCACGCTTCGAAGAATAAACGAACGAGATTAGGTTCCACGTACTCGCACGAGATTGACGTTTAACGGGCATAGCCTTTAAAAGTGCGACATCCGTGCACCGCATTACGATATTTGCAAAGTCTCTGAGAGATGGGGTGGAGAAACAGAAGAAGAACGAGAAGAAGAAGAAGAAGAAGAAGAAGGAGGAACGGCCAGTAGAAGGAAGGGTGAGAGGAGCTGAGGAAGAGAGGGGAGGGACTGGTGAGGGAAGCAGGGATATTAACATCCGGTCCGCAGGGATTTATGGCCCCATTCGCGTGGCTCCTGGGCCTCGGACGATTTTGTAAAACGAAATGTCTCGTTAGCAAGTCGGTTAGAGGAGCCGAATGCGTATACATACACCTATATTGCATTTACTTGTGTATATAACATATATGTATACGGTCCAGAGACCAGTGTACTTTGCTACGTGGTTTTACAGCGATCTAAATTACCTCCCGACGTACGGTTATGATGTTAACGATATCGTGGAGGTCGAACTTAGGTGGAAAAGGAACGCGATCCGTCCACCTCTTGGTTTGTTTTTGCCCTTTTACGCGTATGTACATACGTGCGAGACAACATCGTTGCTGCCGACCGATAGATGAACAGAGAGATACAACTTAAATGTAAAAGAGAGAAAGAGAGAGACAAAATCGAACTATAAAAGGCCGTATAAAATTATAAAAGGGATTTAAGTAATTTCCCGAGATAATAGCGGATATAAAATGATCCCCGAGGATGGGGTTGTAAATAGTTGAAAAGGGGACTTGAAGAGTGGCATAACAAAATCTGCGTTTAGTTTTACGACAGAAATCGGCATCGATGCTTGATCTTTAAAAAGAGATTTCTTTTTTTCTCGAATAACGACGAGAGAAAATAGATAACGAGGATTTTATTTTTCATATTACTTGTTTTAGATTCGTTAATTAACATTTCTGAGGTGGTCGATATTTATTTTGTTTGTTTTTTTTTATTTATGATGAAAACATTTGCTAAAGATTTCGGATTCTTAAGTTTTGAGTTAGATTTTTTAACGAGTGAGATCTTTCTTTTTCCAGTTAACACACACACACACACACACACACGAGTTGAAAAAGAGAGATTTCCGAACGGAAACGTCGGATCAGTTCTTTTGTTTGTAGAAACTACAGACACCACACGCTTACTACTTGTTTGCTTTATTTCTTTCTTCCTTCCTTCCTTTATTTTCGTAGAAAAAAATACTGGGCAAGTAGGAGGCAAGAAGACAAGCCAAGGCAAGGCAATAAATTCGCGTAAACTACGATGAGAGAAATCCGAGGAAGAATCGGTCTTCGTCTTGGAAAGACGCAACATCGAAAGCCTCTTAAGAGTTTCCACGATGTCGCAGCTGTGAGTGATAAAATTATTTCTTCTACGTTGGTGCTCTCTTCGCCGATGATGGCGTAGCCGAATAAAACAAAACGAATCGAGTAAGTCGGATGTGTCGGGCGCCGTACGAAAGATGAGAGAAGAAACTAACTGAACGAAGAGAAAGACGAGAAAGAGAGAGAAAGAAGATGAAGAGAAGAAAGAGGAAGAGGAGGAGGAGGAGGAGGAAAAGGGGGGAGGTGAGTGATCGCGTAGGGAAAAACGCGTTAATTGAGGAGGCCGCGGGAAAGTGCGTCGTCGGAGATAAACGGGCTGGGCGATAAAATTATTTCAAAGCCGGCTTAAATAGAGTAAATCGCGTGGTTGGTAGAAAAGTGTGTGAGAGAGAGAAAGAAGGAAGGGAAAGGAAAGAGTAAGGAAGAGAACAGAAAGAGAAAGAGAGACATAGAAGGCGTCGAAATAAACGGCCCAAGTGCCAACTAACGGGGTAGATCTTGAGAGCTGGACGAAGTGAGTTAGAGAGTGAGGAAGAGGAAGAGAGAGAACGTGCCTGGTAGGGAAGCCGATAAATAACCACTGGTTTATTAGCAAGATAGACGAGAGGGTGAGGAGAGTGCGGTTAAATTAGCAAGAATATTAGTACGCGTTCGCGCCAGCGTTACTCCCCTACCTTCATTCTTCTCCTATTTTCTTTCTTTCTCATCGTATCGCGGATTTAACAGGCGCAACCGACGGCTGCCTGCTTTCCCCGAAGGAGAAAGCACGTAGCTTGCAAGCTTGCTTGCTTGGTTGGTTGGTTGGTTGGTTGGTTGGTTGCTATCGTGTGCCTGAATAAGGGTGAGTTAGAACGACGTAAGTAATAACTGGCGTAGATTGCACAAAGGGTGGGTTGGGTTGAGCTTGTCTAAGTGTGTATGGGGTACGATCAAGTAGAAAAGTCTACGACTTATCGGACGTTTCCAAAAGATTTCGTTACTCCACATTTGAACCGATAAAAATGTTTTATCCACCAGAGTTACATATATTTAGAGTTAGCTTCGAGAGTAAAAGAATTTTCACTTAAAGAGTAACTTAGATGAGAGATTTTTGTTAACGAATTTAACAGCTATGTGATTTAGAATTGCTAACGCGGAAAACTTTCACGCGACCCTTTTGTGAACGAGCTTTACGAGAAACACCCTGTAACATTTGGTAGGATCGAATAGTAAAAGAAAGAAAGAGAGAGAGAGAGAGAGAGAGAGAGAGAGTGGAGAATTGTTCCTTGCAATACTTGTACTACGTAGGAACGTTTACGCGCTCGCGAGACTTTCTCGAGGAGAATTACAGAGCGGTAACAAGCTGGCAACGATTCTAACTACTGTCCGGGTCGTTGATATATGTGACGGAAAATTGTGGGCGAAAGGGACGCCGAGGAATACCAGAGAAATGTTGAAGGAAAAAGGAAAAAGGAAATAACATTGGGTAGTCGTAGTGATGGTGGAAGTGGTGTAAAGAGGGTGGTCCACCAGTGATCTTTTCTGTCACAATGAATTTCTACTTTCTCTCTCTCTCTCTCTCTTTCTCTGTGTATAAAAAAATAAGATAAATTGAAATGAAAGAAATAGAGTGTAAAACTAGTAATGCAAAGGAATGTAAAAAAAAATAAATAAATGTTATTATTTATAAATGATTTCATTTGTCTCGCGTATTCTAATTAGAAGCGGTTATTTCTAATCCCCACGTCGTACTCTCGTCGTTACCTAGCCGTCTCTTAATCGAGACGAGGAAGAACGCAAACCGGGCTAGCAACTACGAGAGAAGCAAGCACCAACGAACCAGGCTCGGTGCAACGGGCCACGCTCTAATTGCATTACGGAAACATGAGTTTCCCTCGGTGAAATATATCACGAAACTTATCGCGCCACGAAGAAATTGCCGCGGTGCTTCGCATGCACTCTCCCTCATTCTCTTCCTCTCTCCCTTTCTCTCTTTCTCTTTCATTCTCTCTCATTCTCTCGTCGTACTCTCTTTCATTTCTCTCAGGAGCGCAAGCTTGGGTCCGCCTACGCGCAAGCCCTCGTACCTGACCACCCACGCAACCGGTATTATATACCTTTTTTATTTTTTTTATTATTTTTCCCAACCTGTCCTGCGTCTACACCTTTACCCTAATATTTCTTCTAAGTTCATTCTAGATCAATCTCGTACCGAAAATAATTACGACCGATTCGTATTGTTTTAATTGGAAATTTTGGATTACATCCTAAAACACATATATAATATATAATATATAATACACACACACATATATATATTTCTTTATCGTGTGACGGAAAATGTCACGGGTTTCTCGGTGCTAGCCAAGAAACGATTTAGACGACTAATGTATGCGAGTAGAGAAGGATAAGAGATATGCGAGGTAACATCGAAGACGTTCCGAGACGAGACATTTAGAAAATACGAGCTAAGCGAAATCTGTGATAGGTCGGTCCTTCTAACAGGGAGAAGAAGGGGGTTGCGGGGTTTGGGGTTTTAGAGAGAGAGAGAGGTGTGCGGTGTGGTGGTTAAGAGGAAGAAGAAGAAGAAAGAGCCGTCCACTCTCTGCCAAAAATTCCAAATCGACGAGTTTACCGAAGAGTTACTCCTAAAGCTTTTCCGTAATTGCGGAAAGAAGAGAAAACGAGGAACGGATGGCGTGGTCTCCGTGGTGCAACGTGTGAAAAATTCGTTAAGTGTATCTTTTGGCCGTACCTTAACCCGTGGACTTGATTTGTGCTCAATTACGCTCGTCGCGTACCAACATTCCTTTTCTTTTTCTTATATTTTATTACTTCTTTTACTTCTTCTTTTTTATTTATTCCATTCGTCCTCGTTCCCACTTATTACTCGCGAAGAGAAACCGAAGTGCGGACGATTTTATTTATAAAATGGTACGACTAACCACCCGCGTCTACGTGGCGTCGTCGTGAAATAAGAAAATCAAGGAACAAGAAGAAGAAGAAGAAGAAGAAGAAGAATTTCGAGAAGGTGAAGAAGGAAAGAGAAAACACGATCCAACCTCGACGCGTCGTGCGATTCGTTTCGCATTTTATATCCGCGCGTGAAATCGACCGCCACCTTTTCCTCCGCCCCCACTTTCATTCCACTTCTCTGTTCTCTCTTTTCTTTACAGAAAAAAAGAGAGAGAAAGAGAGAGAGAGAGAGAGAGGGTCGGCAATACCTCGGTGCTGATTCCTCTTCCGTTAGCACGGATACGGACCGTAACACTCGGATTATTTCGATCTTTGCTCCAGCTAAAGTTAGCCCAAGAGATTACCACGTCGCGAAATGCTTACTCTCTCTCTCTCTCTCATGTTCAAAGAGTAACAGAGATAGAAGAAAGGATAGAGTCCTTTTCCTCTTCCATTCTAAATAAAAGGGACTATGGGAAAGAGAAAGAGAGTAAAGGATAAGTGTTGCGTTGCTTCTAAATATTCTCGCAAGTAAACAACAGGAAAATAAAGGAAGGGGCCTTCGTTGGGTAATTCGGATGCTGGCGCAGGTGCCACGGTAAAACATCTATCAAGATAGTCAGATATAGGACCAGGAGAATGGTTAAAAGGAGGGTTGCTCGCTAAAGGATGGTCTACGTTCGAGGATCAACCCGAAGAAATGGGGATTTCCTGAGACAGCAATAACTAAGCTTCTCTCTTTCTCTCTTTCTCTCTTTCTGTTGATGTTGTTTTACCCCTTTTCCCATCTAATATCGAATCCTCGTGAATTAGTCTTTTCCATGAAACAGAGAAACTCCTAAGCTTAACCTCGTTTCAGTTATTGTTGATTACCGATCGATACAATTTACGAGAAAATACTTACACGAAATATCGCATCCAAGTAAATCGTGAGATCGTATTAAAAAAAAAAGAGGGTAGGGAAGGGTAGTAAAATTGTATCCGAGCAAGTACGATTTTAACCGAGTCTTCTTATCCTCAGACAATCTTTTACCGTAATCCTCATTTTTCATTTTTCTGCCTCGACTAACTGGTAAGAATTTTGTAGCACGCACAAGAGTTGTCCAATAGGATCACATATCTCAGCGATACGGTTGTTGGGAGATAGAGGGAGAGGGGGAGGTGGAAGGGGAGGAAATAAGAAACAAGAATATACAATATGTAAAAGAGGAAAGAAAAAAAAAAAGTCGTTCGCGAGCACAAAGGAACCGAGTTTCGTAACTCGTTTCGCGTATCCTCGAGCATATCCTTCGAGCTGCCTACGCTAACGACGTTTCGAACGTTTTTCCTTCGGCTAAGAATGCACGTCTATACGGAGTGCATCGTATAACTTGATAACTCTTACTTATTTCAACGTAAAAAAAAAAGGAAGAATGAAGAGAGAGAGAGAGAGAGGCCATGAGTAAAGCAAAGAAGTTTATATCCGCGAGAACATCTCGCTAAGTTTTTATTTTTCTGCGAGCGTTGTTTTCTCTTTTTCCACGAGAATGAAAATTTCTATGTAAAATCCGTTTAATGTTTTTATCGGGCCGTAAACATTTTATTACTAAGTACGAATAAATTTTTCCGCTTAGAAAGTAGGTATAAGTCGAAGGATACTCTAAAGGAACGCCTACGAACGATTCGTGGATGTACTATCCTTCCCCCTTACTTTCTCGAATAAAATAAAATAATATAAAAAATAAATAAATCAAAAAGAGAACGGGGGAAATAAGGAAAGTATATTCGGAAGGACTCTCGATAAGGATACAAAAATAAGATAAGAAGAATAAGAAGAATAAGAAGAAGAAGAAAGAGAAGAGAAAAAAAGGAGGAAGAAAAATGTCCGATTCGTGCAGAGGGCAACATCAGTTAGATGTGAACGCCCACCGAGTGGGTTCGGTCGTACTTTGTACTCGCGTGATTGGCGCGCTGAAATAATCAGCTTGTTGTCGAGCGTCGTGGCTGAACGTGCACGGCTCGTTTCGTTTGATGTACGACTGTAATTTCAGAGTGTCTGGAATTCGCGTATGACACGTTCGTCGTGCGTTGGTACGATTCGAGTTCTGTCGCGGGATCCTTTTCGTACGAGAGAGAGAGAAAGAGAAGGTAGAAAGAAAAAAAGAAGATAAAAAAAAAAACCAGAAAGGGGAGAAAAATTCTTTCCTCATTTCTTCTCCTTCAACTTACGACACGCAGGGTCGTAAGAAAAAGAAACGGTTGAACGGCTTGCAAAGATAAGCCGAGTAGAAACCTTATCGTTGCATCGACTTGCCTTCTGCTATCGTTTCGTAACGCCTCTGACGATGATTATTATTATTATTATTATTATTATTATTTACGTCGTCTAGAGACTCTGATTATAATACGTATAAAATGTAACTCGTGAGAAAGTGATTTTCATAATTACTTAACTAATTAATACAAAGATTGAGATAAGATTAAAGGGTAATAAAAATATTGTCTCACTCACCAATTATTAACTTGAAGAATCGTCAACCCCGTATCCTGTGCAAGTTGCTTCTTCTGATCCTCCGAAGGGTACGGATGCTAGAAATCAGAAATTAATAATTTAGGTCAATGTTCAATGGTATTTAAACGTTAAACAAAGATTCGTTTCGAATCGTTAACGTCACTTAAACATAAAATAAAATTTTCATTCGAGGATAGGGGGGGACCAGGGGTTTACTTCTTACGTTTCTTCATCCCGCGAACAACCCTCTAACTCGTAGAACGTTTTACGTTCGATCCGGACGTTTAATGAACGCAACAAGGTAAGAATAAACGTTCCGTGAAGGCGCGCATCGCGCTATTTCGCGCGTCTACTCCGAGTGATTTACAGGGCACGTGCACGCGTTCTCTTTCGTTTCTCTCATTCTCTCATTTTCTCATTCTATCTTTCAAAGTTTATCGTTGTATCTTTCCTTCTCCTACACGAGGACAATTTCTACCTACGCGAAAAGAAGGAGAAAGAGAGAGAGAGAGAGATGCCTGGAGCGTTGCAAATGTCAGGACGCACCTGCGAAAATATTATTTATTACCAACTAACAACAACAACAACAACAACAACAACGACGACAACGACGAGGAGGACGACAAGGACAACGTTGACGACGATGAAAAAGGAAGATCAGGATAAAGGAAGAGAGAAAGACAGAACACTTGAACGCAGTAGTTGGATCCCATTCTTGGTTAGAACAGGACACAGGACGCCTAAGTTTTATCACGTTGTTGCATCTGTGCAGATGCGCGCTTCCGCGCTTCTCCTCGTTATGTACTGACAAGATCGTACTACTTCTTTCGTATTTTCTTTAGATTAGAAAGAGTGTGAGAGAAAGAAAGAGAGAGAGAGAGAAACGGAAGAAATTTTACGAGACAGCGACTTTAAGTTATGAAGAGTTAGATGACACAGACATATGTAGAACGTTTCAAGACTTTCATAATCGTAATTTACTAAAGTCTAAATAAAGAATTTCAAGCTTTAACTTATATTTTGTGTATAGAACTGCTGGAATATGTATATATTTAGTTGGTGATAAAAAATGTTGGATTTTCCCATTGAATTGTTGCCAAAAAATCCAAATTATTTTGTTCCCACCAACTCAATATTTATTCGATCTAATTCTCCAGACTGTTTGTTAATAAGAATAATTATTTTATTTTTTTATATATGTAAATAATTATCTATACGTGTTAACGAAAAAAAAATGAAAAACAAGAGATAATTAAAGGAGAAAATGAGAAAGGTTGTAAAAGAAAAAAAAAAATTAGCGAATGAGTTGGTTTCAGGAAACAGACCGAAAGTCACGGTTGAAACGAAAGCGAGTGTGTCGCGAGTTTACGGTGAAATAGGAGGTGGATGGATGAAGGATGGCCTACTCGGATATATTCCATCGTTCTTGCGGCAGGGCTCCATAAATTCGTGTATAAATCTGGCCGTTCTCGTGCGGTGAAGTTACTGCGGGCATTAATTTTGCACTTGCGGCCGGCCGTAAGCGCGTCTTTCGAACGTTCTTGCTCGCGGGTGACGGCCAAGACGCGTATCTACTTACAAAACAGATACACACACACACACACACACACACACACACACACACACACATATACATGCATATGTAGATACGAGAAAGATACCGAACGACTTTTGCACGCGCGTCTGCACGTCAAACTACGCCGAAAGCTATAATACTCTTTCACATTTTCTCAAACTGTCCTTCTCTGTTTTTCATCCTACTCTTCTTCTCTTTCTATTTATGTTATACACAAGAACGACATTAACCTTCTACGTATTCAACGATTCAAGGACGAAAATCCATTTCTTTTTTATTTTTCTTATCGACAATATCCTTTTTTAAAATTGAAATTACTAATAAATAAATAATAATAATAATAATAAAGAAGAAAATTAATTTTAATATTAAACCCTTCTCGTGTTCTTTACACGTAAAAGATCAGAGATAAAGAATACCCAGAAGAAAAAGAAAAATAATTGATTAAATTATTGAAGAAATTTAACCGAGATATTAAACAAACATGATCAAAGATAACCTATGTATTCTATATTCGTGTATTCCACACATATTCGCCGTCATCGGCCTTTAAAACTGGACATAAAGGCAACCTTAACCGCATCGAGTATGCAACAAAACACGCGTATCGGAAGCAATACACTTCGTGTACCTATATAACACCACCTAACGCAATATATACACACACAGACACATATATACATACATAAAAATATTCATGTAGATATGAAACCTAGGGTAGGAGAGTAACGCGTACCGGAGAAAGGGTATCTCGTTTACGCAGAAAAGCAGAGAGCGAGAGAGCGTGTAACGCAAGCGGCCGAACCGCATCATATTTTTACATAATTAGCACGTGGTGCTCGTGGTATTAGGTTGCCCCGTCGTTACTTTTTGTCGAGGCCTGCGGTATTTTTGGAAACCGCCGTGGGCCTCGACGCACCCCATCCCTCTCTCTTTCACACTCACTCTCTCTCTCTCTCTCTCTTACTTTCTCTCTTTCTCTCGATCCTGGTATATCATGTTTCTTGGAGGCGAGCCATACCGTACATCGTACACTACGGGAACGTGGCTCCTATACCTTGTCCCCTCTCTTCCAGCACCACCCGAAAAGCCCATTGTGAGTCGGCTGCGTGTATACGCGATCCGAGCGATTCTTATCCTAATTAAATCGGCGGAGTGCATTGTCTGGGCGTAGAATTTCTATCGGATCTCTCTTCTCTCTCTCACTCACTCATTCACTCACTCACTCACTCACTCACTCACTCACTTTACCAAGTGTATATGTATTTATATATACCTATTTCTATACGTGTGTGTAGGAAGGAAAGTGAGATAGAGATAGAAAGAGAGAGTAGTATCACGAAGAGGAGGATCGTGAAGCCCGGTGTCGTAAAGTACCTGCTATCGGTAACGGTACCTATGGAGAACCACCCCTTTTGCTCTTTCCTTTCGAAAACACACCAAGCTTTGGTTAAAGAATTGTTTTCTTTGTTTGAGAACAAGAGAGAATGAAAAAAAAGAAAGAACCACAGAAAGAGAAAGCTTCTTTTTCTTCTCTCGATTCAGCTTTCGTTGGTGTATGCATAAAACAATCAAGATAATTGTTGATGCTTCGTGGGGTTTGCCTGTTTTCCATTTTCCTCTCCACCGTACCCCCCTAGAGAACTCCGGAGAATGACGTTGGAAGGGACGAGAAAGAGATAGAGAGATAGAAAGAGAAAGAGAAAGAAAGAGGGAACGTAGAAGCTATCCAATTACATTGAAAACAATAGTCTTAAGTGCTCACAGCGCGGCGGTCCGTTCTGGGCCACCCTCGATCCCTACACCATCGGTCCCTACCACCCCTGTTTATTCTCTCTCTCTCTCTCTTTTTTTCTATTTCTCATTTTCATTCTCATTCTATTCTGCTATGTGTGTATGTGTGTGTATGTGTGTGTGTACCAAAGTGACGTATTTTATTCTCGATAGCATACGAATATGATCGTAAAAAAAAATCTATCCAACGTTATAAAATGATAATATAAAATTGTCTCGTATACCAGAAAGTTTCGGATTAAAGGTCAAAGAATTAAAATCTTATTTGGAATGTTAATTCGAATCGAAACAATTGTGATCACTTTGGAAATCGTAGAATAAAGATACCATTGGTGGAATAAAGTTCTTGGAATAAATGCGATCTCTTCTCGAGCGAGAGGATCACCGGTAGCTATGTAAAAGGAGTCGTTGAAAGAAAGAGAAAGATAAAGAGAGAGAGAGAGAAAGAGGGAAAATAAAACGAGAGGATGAGAATACACGAAGAAGACGAGGGGCAGACGGTCTAGTCGGTGGCCAAACAAGCGATAAAATGAAAATGAGCGGTAAAAAGACAATATGAAAACCATTTGGGTCTTCTTTTTCTCTCTCTCTATTCGCTAGTTGAGTTGGGGGTGGGAACAAGCGAGGCGGAAGCAAGGCTAAGTGTGTAAATGAGTCCGTAGTTTAGCCCGATTGCCTCGAGACGACCCTTTTTCGCGGTACGCTATCCTCATCCACGTTGCTTCCACACTCTAACCCCCCGAGAGATAACAGCTACGCAATCGGAATACTTCTGTTCTTCCTTCTTAGAGTAGGAACAGCCGTTCTAGACGATTTCTAGACGATTTCAAAGACAATGGTATCGTTTGGTAGATGAGTCGGAATCGGTTTAAATTTCGTTTCTTATTTTTTTTCTGTTGATAGAAATTCTTTTCTTTCTTTTTTTTTTTCTTGTACCGATACAAAAAAATGATTTTTCTTTTATCCTAACAATTTATGTAACTTTAATATAATTAAATAAATAATAATTAAATACCACGATGAAGGATTTTTGATTTGGTAACAAAAATAAGAATTGAAATATTGTTTTGAGTGTAGGAAGGATCATTTGTCCCAGGATGAAATCAGCGAATGTAGGAGAAAAATGTTTCAAACTAAACTTTAAACTACTTGGAATTGATCTCTAAATAAAGGGTGTCCCCGCGTGTCGTTGGATGACAATTTGCTGGCTCGAACGAACGAACGAACGAACGAACGCGTGCTGCTGCTGCTGCGTCAGGTCGTCGATGTCGAATGGGCGGTGCAACGTAGGACCTCCGATGTGTCTCTCTCATCGTGTCCTTCGTCCGGTGTCGTTTTGGGGATTCCCCCTACGGTGGTAACCAGGCTTCTCTCGTTCCCGAATGACACGTCGATGACGACCGTTGCTGACTCCGACTAACGAGCGGGGCGTTTGGGGCGTGGGAGCCGAGCCGAGCAGAGATCGCGCCTCGTCATCACGCTCCTCCGACCACGTTCGCGTCCTCATCCTCATCCTCATCCTCATCCGCATCCTCATCCTCGAGCTATCCTCGATTCTCTTCCTCTCCACTTTCTACATCGAACCCCCCCGAACATGTTTCTATCGAGAGTTACACCGAACAACTATCCTTCTCTTCCTACTTTCCCTTACTCAACGACTATTTCCCCCTCTTCACCTACCCCCATTTCATCTACTTCTCTTCCTTTCAAACAAACTTTTTTTTTAACGATTCTTCTTGTTATCTCAGTCTCGATCAATCTTCGGTCAACTTCTAGAAAATTCTACTAACTCCTACGATCACGTAGCAGATAAATTTATACAATTAAGTCGAAACGGAAGCATTAAGCTTGTTCTAGGTACATCACCGAAGTACCCTTAGGGATCTAAGTATAAATCTTAAAAATCGATAAACTATCAAAGCCAATGTAATCATCTCGCGAATAAAAGTGAAAGAAAAGAGGGATTTTTTTAATGACGAAGAAGTTCCTTTCTCGAACTGGTCATCGGATAGCCAGTCACCGATTCCAAAGAACCATCTCTTCTTCCTTTATTTCCTTCGTTCGGTTTTCTAAGTTCGGTTAGACGATCGTGGCCGACGGGAAACGTACGATTGTCTGGAATGGATTTCGCAGTGGGATTACCTTAGCTGAGCAATTTGACGGAAGAAGAGATCCGCTCGTTGCCGACGTGAGAATCGAGATGGAGAAAGCGAAAGGTGTGTGGAATGAGGATCAGCTTCGGGGTTTGGGAAAGGAGGGAACGGGGAGGAAGGGAGGATAAAATAGGCGACGTCAGCGCGCCAGTCATCCCTAATGCCTTCATTCCATCTGTCCTCCCATCTTCCTCCACCTCTTCTTCCTCCTCCTCCTCCTCCTCCTCTACCTCTTCATCGGTTGATAGATATACCAGGCATTTCCATGAACGGCTATAACTTCGTTACCACCTTTAGGGGTGTGGGTTATTCAATTTTACCCTTAAAATCCTCTAATGTGCCGTTATTGCAGGAACCGGGAGAAATCAGAGAGGAATGGGGGGGGTGAGAGAGTAATGGCTCGCCATAGAAAACGGAAGAGGAACTACCACCACCACCACCACCACTACTACCATTACCAACAGGATTTCCTTTAAGACGTCTACAGACGAACGAACAAATGAACGAACGAAAACACTCACCCCTGCTACCGTAGCAACAAACTTTTGTTCTTTTTCACGAAATAGGAGGAATTTCTGGTTAAACGTGCGATTCGAATTCCAACGGTTGAAATATCGACGTAGCAGTAAAGTGACATAGACACGCTAGCACACACATACACGCGAACACCCTTGTCGATGTTGGGTTTCTCGCGCGTAATTACGAGCGAAACACAATGGAATGTATGGAGGTATGCGCGAGAACAACGCGCCTCGAGCAGCATGCCAGACTAAGCCGATACGAGATAAGCCGTGCCCGAAGATGGTATGCGACCAGAATACATCCACTCAATGACTGCCGTTCCTGAATCGTACCTGGCAAACATCATGGACGGGAATATCTTTCGGAGATCTGCTGAGATCATTCCTGAGAAACCTATTGCCTCATATCTCGTCTTTTATAAACACAACATTTTCTTATCTACAGAAACGAGATTATCTAACACGAATATTTTATACCAAACCTTCACCATGATTAATACATAAATATATCGCTAAATAAAAATCTCTTATCAATTTTTCGTTGTACCATAATATTGTTTTATCTCTCTGTTAAAAAGACATTTTTTCTGAATTTGTTTGTATTCGAATAATAGAGGAGGGAGAGAGAGAGAAAGAGAAGAAAAAAAGGAGAGAACACAAAGAGACATTTAAAGGGTAGGAAAATGAGGGCGAAGGGCAGTCGTGGAAATCGATGGAGTCGATTTGGAAGGACGTCGAGGCTGTAGGGCGTGGCCGAAACGGGTCTCTGTGACACGGGCACCTCAATCACTGCGCGACGCCGGAACCTGTCATTATCACGCGGGGTCCTGTCTAACGCGTAGGGTCCGAGCACACCTACGACACACCAAAGTCCGATCGTTTCCTATCGTTCCTGGTGTGTTGGCTGGGTAGCTGGCAGACTAGTTGGTTGGTTGGTTGGTTGGTTGGCTGGCTGGCTGCTGCTGCTGCTGCTCGTACGTTCCAACAGCCCACGTTGTGTGTTCACCTACCGTCCTTTCGTCTCTCATGATCTACCAACGCGATTCGATGGATCACGGTCAAAGGGAAGGACAGACTAAGGCTCCCTTCCCCCCTCAACCACCCACTCACCCACCAAACCTCTCCTTCTCCTCTTCTCCTCCTACGACCATTGACCTCAGCTACCAACCTCTGGCTTTGTCTCCCAATTCCATTGATTAGGCCTCGCTCACCCATTCCCGGGATACTACTACTTTCCTATACTAGCGCCCAATAGACAGAACTGGTCGTAGTTCGCTAATGAAACGACTGACGAGTGACCCCCTAGATTTAATCTTCCAATTCTCCTTAAAGAACTTTTTCTTTTATATATGACCAATTCTTCTTATAAAGACGAAATAAGATATCTCGAAACAAAGAGAGAGAAAACTCTATTGGATTGTTCAGAGAAAAGTTAGTATAGATTACTTAAATGCATATTAGATAGATGAATATTTTTAACAAATATAAAACACAATTTTATTCGTACGATTTGGTGATATTATTAGGTTTTATAATTAAAAAATTATCAACTGCACGATATATATATTTAAATTATATTAAATATAAATAATTATATTATAAATTATTATATTTTTATTTAAATTTAAAATAAAGAGAGATACATAATCCAGTCGTGGTTATTTTCTTCATTCGTTTAATTATATTCGAAGGATATTGATCCAGAGAAAAAAGTAACTGATAATATACCGCGATAAAAGGGGGTTTGAAACATTTAAAGACTACTTTTCGGAATCGATTTGGACAATAACGTGGTAACTACTACTGAGCCGAAGTAAGCAGAAAGTTTTCCGAGTTCGCTAATGAGAGACGAACACGTTGCTTCCTTCCTCCCGTCCGACTTTTAGCCGAGCTGTCAATCGGGTACCGAGCCGCGCCTCGTGACTTGTGGGAATCGGGATAATTATAACGTTTCCGTCGTAGTTTAGATACGGAGCTGGGCGTAATGGTGAAACCTCCTCCTCCTTTTCCTGAAGGGCCCTCGGGCGGCAATTCCACGCTCATGCTCGCACCGCTACCCGGCAATCATCCCCAGTCAGTCTTTCAGTCAGTTCCGTTCCTATTTAATTATCCATTTAAACCGTATAATCTTCTCTTACGGGCCGGCCGATTCACTCGTGCCGCTAAGATTTTCTATCTCACTTTATCTTTCTCTCTTTCTATTTCTGTTTCTCTCATTGTCAGTTCTCGATCGACAATAAAGACGAATGCCCTATCAAGTTCAACGAATACAATACGAAACGATAAAGAAATACTAATGATAATTAAAATTCACGTAGCAAACAATTTTTGATTGAGATACAAAATGTACAATTTTTATTATGTTCTAAAAAATAAGATTGAAGTTATTTTTCATTAAGTTTAAAACTTATTTCAGTTTAAAGGTACGAGAGTTACAGTCCATTCATTAACTATCATATCGAGTTCTATTTCTGTGTTCGAACGACTCGTATTTGCCACGTGACTCCTTGTCAAGTTATAAATTTCCCCTTCTCTCTCTCTCTCTCTCTCTCTCTCTTACAAATATATACGAAAATACATACACACATATATTCAGAGACACGTGTTCTCTCTTGCAGTCGAATTTTAGGTAAGCGTGGGAGTCTTGCAACGAGTACTTGGGACCCGATCAGGTCGTCGTTACCGGTATCGGTAACAAGGGTACGTTCGGTATAGGAGAAGGGTCGTTTCGTTGGAGGCTTTAGTGTCGAGTCGAAGCTTCGACGTTTACCAGGATAACAGCTAGCCAGCCAGCAGGATTAGAATCGTTTGGACCTGCTTGTACGGTACAATCGTACGCTTGTTTCCAAAAGCAAAACGCGTTTCTCGTAAAATTCCTTTTATACGATCGGTCACGTTTTCACGAGATACACGTTGAATTCTAATATGGGTCAAAAGAAATATTTCTTTCAATATTTATTACTAAATCCTTTTTTTTTTTTTAAGATAACCAAACATGTAACACATCTTCTAAATAATGTTTTTATTTTATTCTATAACAAATGGTTCTCTTGGAAAACAAAACAAAAAAGAAGAAGAAGAACAGACTAAACCCTAAGGCTATGTAAAAGCCACCATAGAATAGCTCCGATCTCGAATCTTTCTCGTGTCCTCTTACCCTAATCCAGAAAGCGTATAAACGAAATAGCTAGTTAGGTGATATTGGTATACGGCTTGTTGCGGCAGTATCCAATAGCATACATACAAATAAGTTTTGCGTCCTCGTCCTCGTAATCGTAGTCGTAGTAGTAGTAGTAGTAGTAGTCTCATGCAAACGGTGTACTATAGAGAACACCATGCTCGGTAGAGACCCTTCTACGTTTAGTGTCAATTTATTCGGGATTCCTGAGATTCCGTAGGCTTTGCCTAGCGCGATCAGCCGCGCCCGTTTGCATAATATCGTATTTATTTCGTCTTGTAACCGAGCGTGCGAGCCCTCTTTACTCTTTCGCCAACCCTCCTCCCTTCTCCTTCTTCTTCTCCTCCACCTCTTTTTCTTCCTCCTGCAACTCACTTCTACTTCAACGTTTTTCCCCTTGTTCTTTTTCGTTTTCTTTTCTTCTTTCTTTTCGAGCTCACTCGCGTGGCACGCTCAAACCTCTTCGTAGACACGTCGTTTCGAACTCCAGCGAGTTTCATGCGAATGACGCCCATATACGGGAGCACGAAATGGGCCATACGAGTTAGAAGAAAATCCAAGAAGGTTTATTTTTCTTTTCTTTTATCCAACCAAGCTTCAAACGCAATTTGGTTCCTGTGATATTGGATCGCTCGCGAAAAACCCTTTCGTAAACGTTTCCCACCACCCAACCCAAAACACTAACCTCCTATTTGAGAAATTTTAAATTCTTTTCTTTATCGTTTCTTGTATCTTATGGATATGTGTGTGTGTGTGTGTGTGTGTGTGAACATGGTTTTGTAAAAAAAATAAAATAGCATGACGATTAGGTTTGCGACGATGGAATACGATGGAATACAGGTTAGAAATGAAAGAGTAGAAGGAGGTGGGTGAAGAAGGAAAACAACGAACACGAAGTTACGTGAATAAGATAAAGAATGATAGGACAAGTTAGTTCGTTCGTTATCGGTATTCTTGTTTCATGAATAAACGGTTCGAGCATCCGTAACGGAGTCAAAGGAGCGGCCAAGTTCGATAAGGCGAATCGCCAAAGTCGTTCAGGTTGCTATCACTAACCAATATACACCTATATCCTACATAATCCTGAAACTCGTATTCATTTGAATATTTTAGTGGGTGTATCTATTTTTTTTTTTCAATACCAAAATGCAACTAACAATTATTTTCCTAAGCATTTCAATCTGTCCCTCTACCGACCTTTTCCTCTCAGAAAAAAAAAAGAAATGCATACGCAAGTATTATTTACCTTGGCAAGAAATCGAATAACCTGCAATTATTTCGAAGGATCCATCGAGAGTGAGTATGGTTAACTAGCGAATCGATTGCACGAAGAAGAGAGGAAGCGAATTAGCTGAAAAGCGAGTTTCATATAATCCGCGAATTTTCAAAGACGTGAATATAGTCGGTGGAAGGTAAATGAAAAGGAAAAAAAAAGAAAGTAAGAAACAGGAAAGAAGGAAAAGAAAAATGTGTATAAAAGAAACACGATAGGCGCGTGCTTAACGAGGACGCAAATGGAATTATGCAAATGATTGTTGGGCCCTCTTGTCGTATACTTGGGCGATCGGTATCGTTGTTCTCTGAGTGCCTACTCGTTGTAGTAGTAGGTTGTGCGTTGGCCAATAATACAACCGACGATGGTTGCGGAAACGAAGAAGACGACAAAAGCCAACAAGAGGAATAAAGAATAATAAAAATAAACTTGGCATTCTCGTAAATTGCCATAAGAGTATGATGACGAAGGACTCGAGCTTTCTCGATCACGAAAGATAACAATTGTTATATACCTTTTTTATTTTATTCTTTGAAATGAAACGATCGTTAGCAGGGTGATCGTAAAATACACAATATTCCTAATGAGAAGGTTTGATTGCTTGAGTGTATATTTTAGCGAACGAATGAGTGAGTATGTGAAACAGAGAGAGAGAGAGAGAGAGAGATATGGTAGGTTGCAATCGGGTTGAGCAACGTTCACAGAAACACTATGCCCATAAGCTCGCGCGTCGAAGAGTTTGAGTGATTGACGCGATCGGATGGAACAGATCGTGATGCGAGCCCGTAGAAAAGTGTTGACCGCTCGTTCCGGGAACATACGTATGGTGACCGAGCCATTGACAGGTGCATAACGCTTTTAAACAAATAGGAACAAATTTCTCTCTTCCTCCTTCCCTTCTCTCACTCTCTTTTCATATTTCTACATATAGATATAGATATATATATGTATGTGTGTGGTACTCTTTCGATGTATCTATTTGTCTCTATCTCGCTTTCACCGAACATCCAACCTACCCCCGTGAATCCACGTATCAAAATGCATTTTTAAAGTTTACCCACGCGCGCCAATAAATATCGATACCCAACTATCTCCGATCGTGACACGCGACGTATATACACGTACACGTATACATAAATGCATACACGTATAATGAAACTCATGCTTTTAAAGAGACAACGTTTCATATATTTTCTAACTCCCCTTTTTATTCGATCTCCCTATCTACCACCTCTCTTCCTTCCTTTTTTTCTGTACCTTTCTCTCTCTCTTTGTTTTTTTTACAAAATTTGATCCATGACTAACGACATCTTCCGGTAGCAAAGGATGCCACGAAAAGAAGTACCGAATTATTATTACCGAGAAGGGCTTTTCGAATGAGATCGATGATCCATCATTCGTTCTGAACATTTGCTAACGCGAGGATGCACCTGTACGGCTACTCCAATGTGAGATTCCACTTGGACAGGTGATTGTCAGTGCTCCGGGCGGCGCCTCCAAATCATTCTCTCCTTGCTTCCTTGCTTTCTGGGTGTTGCTTTTGCTTTTGCTTTTGCTTTAGTTGCTTCTGGTGTTCTACTGATGTTACTTTGTAGTGTTTAAGCGAGAAAAATTTCATTGGAATGTCCTGCTTTTATCGTGTAGATATAAATTCTTTCCTAACAAGATACAGAACATGCAATCTTTAGTATTTCACGATTAAACCGTGTGAGTGTCACGCAGTCCAATAACGCTGTTCACATTCCCATGTCGAAAAGTAACAGAGCACCCGGGTAACGTTGCGCAATTGACGGTGCGCTTTAAAAAAAACAAAACAGAAAAAAAAAAAAAAAAAATAGAAGAAAAAAAAAGGAACAAGAAATAAATAAAAAAAAATATGCCATACCACCGGTTGACACTTTTTGACATTTTGTCTATGAATTTTAACACTCGAAACGAAAAAGATATATTCGTTCGTAGATATTTGTTACTCGGGATAAAACAAATTTTCTATAGTTTAAATACGAGTAATAGTTTTACACGTAGGTAATTGTTTAAATAATTTTTCTAATTGTTTAAATATCGTATAATAATAATAATTGAAATATATTAAATTCATTTGTGTAACTATTTGTGTATAGAAAAAAAAATGGTTTTAATTGTTAGAAGAAATTGTTAAAAATTTTTGTTTAATAAACAATCGTTGATTAATTAATATTAATAACATGATTAAATGGATAAATATTTGCCCGTTTGCAACGATTTTCGTTTTAGGTCTTAACGATTTTTAGTTTCTCAGATATTTCTATTTAAAGTGTGAAAAAAATTTACGTTTACTAATTTTTTTTCTCAATGGTCATTGTTCCATTGATCTACATTAACTCTAGAAAGTTACTTTAATAAAAAAATATCGATTAGCTTACTACGAAACTTCTATTTTTACTACGCGATAGTAAATTATGAATGAAATATTTACGAGACGATGTCTTTGGTATGGAAAGTCGTAAAAACGTGAAACAACAATCAATTTAAAGAAAAAATTATCCTCCGTTTGTTTAAATAATCAAACAATTATTTAAATAACTTCCTATTATTATAGCTAGTCACGTTAAAAAGTAATAATTATAAACAATGTATACAAATGTTGTCGAACAATAAAATAAAAATTATTTCTTTGAACAAAACTATTTTATTACAATAATAATAATATTAATAATAATAATAATAAAGATTTTATTAACAAGAAAAAAAAAATTCATTATTGCATAAAAAGCGTTAACTCGTATACGTTTCGCCGTAGTGAAATAAAATATGTATCCTTCAATCAGAGATATAATAAATTGGGACTCGAATTTATTCGAAAATTCGTATTTGAAGAGCGCATAACGTCAGCGCGTACCACATCGAACGATAAAAAAAAGAAATGACGGCTCATGAAATTTTACGAATCCATCACCTTCGGCAAATACTCTTCTTTCTCTCTCTCTCTCTCTCTCTCCCACTCTCTCAACTATCATAACGCCATTGATTTTCATCGACGTAATCAGCAGTTTATCCAATCGTCGCTTTTATTGTCTCTATCGTCGTTGGCGTGTGTCACATATGACAATCTAACGTAATATACAAAATATTATTATACCTAAACGTCATTCTCTCGACCTTATATAATATAAAAAAGAAAGAATTAAGTTTGTTTTTTTAAAAGTAGCAAGTGAAAGAAATCGGAAGAGAATGAACACGAATGAAACATAAAAAAAGAAAGACAATCCTCTTCTAGACTTTAGCTTTCTCATTCGCGTATCGTCACGTTTCGAGTTGGTCGTAAGAAAGCGCATTGCGAAAAAGGGAGACAGAAATAAAGGAAGAAATAGAAAAACTGAGAGAAGATAGAGATAAGTATGAACAAAGGCGAGTTAAAAAAAAAAAAAGATTAAAAAAAAAAGTAACTAAGAGGAGAATCGTCGTAGGTAACAACCTTAGCTTAGCTTAGTGCAACGCAGCGCAAAGTACAGAAGAGAAGAGTTGAGTAGAGTAGAGAAGAAAGGAAAAGAAAAGGGAAGAAAAGGATAAGAAGAGGAGTGCAGTAAAGGAAGTCGATTATTTCGCGATGCTCTCGGGGTTCTGTTGTCTCGGTCAATTAAGTTTGCGAAATTCTGCCGTGCGCTGTTACAAGCCGGCATTCGTCGACTCGGCGCCATCGTCATCGTTCTCTTCGTCTTTCCCTCTTCTTTCCCCTTTCGTCGTACTAGTCATCGTGGGCGATTCACGAGGCAAAAAGCAGAACCGTCGACGTCGTCATTATCGTTATTTAATATCCCGGTCATTAGCGCGTCCTGCCGTGCCACTCTAGAGTGTTGTTTATGTACTCATCCTGGGCTTTTAGCTCGCGCCGCGAATCCTTTCGGGACGATCCTTTCGCCGCGCTTTTTCTACGTTTGCATGTAACTACTATGTATGTATTTTTATACGTGTATGTAAGTGTGTATGTATGTGTGAGTGTGTGTTTATTTGTTTGTTTCTGTGTCTGATGCATCTGATGCTTCTGCTGTTGCTGGTACTTCAATACGTGTTGGTGTGTTGAAAGAAAGAAAAAGATACGGGGGTGAATCGTACGAAAGGATTATAGAGAGAACAAACGCGATGGGTTAATTATCGTTGTCTTGAATCGAGCCATACATTCGTTCAAACCCCTCCCCCTTTTACCAAGCGTACGATCCGCAAGGAGAAAAGTTATGTATCGGCTACCGGCGTGCGAGCACCAACGCGAACGAGAGATCGTTAACCGAAGAAAAAGAGATCATATCTTGGACCGGTGCTGGAAAAAAAGTGAACTAATTCTTTAAGATTTATCTCTCTTTCTCCTTTCGTTTCTTCTCTTCTACAATCTCAAACCCTAACCAATTTTACTTTTTTTTTCTTTCAAACGAACTTTGATATTTCTTTTCATCCGTTCATCCATTCACGTTCTCATCTTTTTATTCCAAATCTATTAAAATAAAAATACTTTTAGTTAGTGAATTTCTTAAAATTGTCAAAATCAACATTTCCCTGCAATTTGAACAGAAAGAGAAAGAGAGAGAGAGAGAGAGAGAGAGAGAAAGGTGGAACGCTTTAGGCTGCAATGTAAAGCGTGGATTGACAGGCGGATATTTTTATGCGAAGCCCCATTCGATAATCCATGTGCGCTGTTTTATGGCTGCCGCCCGAGGTGACGTCACACGAATAACGCATGAATTTCCACTATCCCTCGTTGTTGGCGTCTACTCTCTGTTTTCAGTTTTAGTGTATGTATATATATATAAATGTGGTGTACGTATGTATTGTTTGTGTATGATTCGGTGCAAATGTGAAAGAGAGAGAGAGATAGAAGAGAGAACATACGAATTCGAAATTTAGCTCTCGCCACCCATTACGTTCCTTCTCGTGCTTTCTCTACCTCTCTTCTCTCTCTCTCTCTCTCTCTCTCTCTACGTTTTTACCGTCCTGGTTATTGACAGATGATGCTTTTCCACGATCGCGATACGCCGAACGAGCTCTCTACGGTTTACCACAGCGCTGATATAAACGTGCGATTATATGCGACTCGACGATCGGTTGTTGGATAATTCCAATAGCATATAATCCTGAAAATTAGGATCCGTCTCGAGTAGCTTTTTATAAATCCAACTAAAAAATCTCCTTGACATTATTAGAGATAATATTTATCTTTTTCTTCATTCGTATTAATTCATTTCTAATTTATCAAACTCCATAATCGCGTGTACCGTCAAACGTAATTGGAATAGAAAAAAATTAATAACTCTATGATTTAATTGTACATATTAAAATTATTATTAACGATTAATAAATAAAAGAAGAAAGAGAGAGAGAGAGAAAAGAAATATTTAAAATAATACAAATAGATCTCGTTCATTGTCAAAGTTAATTCGAGGATCGGTGAGTACGTTCGAAGACTCGACTCGATTCATAGGCACCGTGCACCTGGATCGAGAATTCGAAAACGCTGGGCAGGTGTTCGTTAAAAGCCCTCGCCCTTTTATCTTTCTACTTGTAACTCTTAAAAGAATGCTTTACTCCTTGATCGATCCCATTTTTTTTCTTTCTTTAACGATTTTAATCTATCCTAGCCCTATATACAATTTACCTTCTTCATTTTCATTTAATTTATTATCCAAAAACGATATGTTATACTTTTTAACGTATATCTCATGAATGAAAAATTAATCAAACGAATATAAAACAACAACCGATTATAAAATTAACATTTAACTCTGTACGCCCAATGAAATATTTATAAATTGTTAGAGTTAATCGATTAGTTATCATCGAGATAAAAGAAACAAGGGAAAGAAATTCTTCGCGATCTTGGTCGAAAAGCTAGTGTCAGGAATGCAATGGTTACCTGAAACTATTCACAATGTGGATGTGCAGAGGCTCTTGCGTGTACCAGCCCATAGGTTTGTACCAACAGACGTGATACAGAATATATGAATAATAATGGCTTTTGCTGTATCGCGAAATCCACCACCGGCACGGTTCGTCGTCGTTGATTCTCTCTCTCACTCTCTCTCACTCTCTCTCACTCTCTCTCTCTTTCTCTATTTCTATCTCTCTCTATTTCACTCAACCGTACTCTACTCTACTCTACTCTACTATACTGTACTCTATTTCTCTCTCACTCTCTCTCTCTCTCATATCATCCTTTTCCAACAGTCAACCCATCCCACGTACCGGGACAACTCTGAGAGCTATGATGCAGCACGAGACCACGATACGTCGCGATTCGCTCTGATTAGCGACTATCTGTAATAACGATACCCATCTCGCGGAACTCTGATACGATCAAAGACCTGTTCTATATCATCACTACGTATTCCACGTTGTTAAATTCCCAAGGAATATGATCCCTGTAATCCGTGTTTCGCGTATATTTAGTTACAATATAACAACTATAAAATTTCCAATTATTCTCTCCCTCAAAATGAACTTCTCTATATATTTTTCATTATTCCTTAATAAGCTTGTTAATAAAAAGAAAATAATTGTATTATCATTGCGTATTTCATATTGGTTCAAATCCCACAAAATATAATCCCCGAAATTTATTTCAGAAATATTTAGTTACGATGCAGCACAATCAAAAACTTTCAGATATTTTAACTCAACATTAAAATCGGATATATTTTTGATTATTCCTTAATACGTTTGTTAATAAGAAAAAAAAAAAAAGAAAAGAAAGGAATGGAAAAAAAAATATTATAGAAAAGTTTTCTCCTTTATAACGCGGCAAGTCCTCAAAGTGGCCCGGGAATGATCGATGCGGGCAATCGTCCGTTCGATTTTTCAGAGTATCCCAAAGCTCCCCTCGCGTTTACGTTTCTTCTCTATCTCCCTCTAACACACAAGACCCATAAGATATATTATGGTACGAAGTGTTATAAATACGGTTTATAGAAGCGTGCAGCACACGCGGTGCATTAATGCGGCTGATTGCCCGTACATCACGATGCACCTCCTCTCTCTTTCTCCCTCACTCACACATTATCTCTCTTTCTCTTTCACCAGCAATACATACACACACACATACATACACCTTTCCTCTTCCATCCTATACTACAAAGTATATTATCTAGCTATCTCTGTCTCTCTTTTACACATACTCGATGTTACGGTATAGGTGGTGTTAGTTACGGCCAGTGGTCGCGAGCTTTATTAAAATATTAGGTCAAACCCCCGTTGAAAATCTTCCAAATATATATCGAATGAACTATCGAAAATATTCTCTCTTTCTCTTTTTCTTCTTCTTCTTCTTCTTGTTCTTCTTGTTCTCATATTCGTCGTATCACGTTGGCTACGGTGTAGTGTCTCGACTGACTCTTATTCTCGAAGGCCCCGAAGGCGCGAGGATCGAGTTCGAGTTAGAGTTTGGTCTTCTGCCGAGGGGGTGTGGGGTATGTGGGATGAGGTAGAAGAAGGCTCGTTACGAGTATCCTTTCAGGGACCCCTAAGTGGACGTCGAGTTCGTTAGAGAGGCCCTTCCATGAGATCGCGGAAGATGAACAGGGTGAAGGCGGGAGATGCATGGGCTCGTGTTTCCACAAAGAGATATGGCTCTCGCTTAGACTCCAATGAAGCCGCGAATCGACTCTCTCTCTCTCTCTCTCTCTTTCTCTCTTTTTTTTCATTCATTTTTTTCCTCTCGCATCTTTAACGGTATATTTTTATCGAACATGTATTTTTTTTTCATTTTTTAATTACCGCATATTATGCACTTTAATTTCCTTAGTGTTCTACGTAATGCGTTAATTTATTACTGAAACATTGCTCGCCCACGAAGTTAACGTCTCCAAGGATAGAGCCTAAAGGTACAATGACTAAGCGTTTCCTACTCAAACTCACTCTTTCTCTATCTTTTTATCTTTTTCTTCGTTTATCCTTTCGACTCGCTTGTCTCGGGGATCCCTTTAACACGAAACTGACTTGGACAAGCCATAAAGAATTATCGTTACATACGTAAGTACTTATATACTCACTTACTCGTATAGAGAAAAAGAAATATAAAGAACAAAGAGTCGAGAGATTTGGAAAAACATTTGAAACTACTAAATGTACACACATAGTCTCAAGAGGAAATCTTTTTGGTGGAAAAGTTTGAAATTAGGGAGGCTCGTCAAGTACGTTTATGTATCATCGTACTACTGGAAATGACTTATTCGTAGTGTAAAAATTTTCAACGAGTTAGAAAGAGAGAAAGTGAGTGTTAGAGAGGAATGGGACGTACTCACCGATCTATATGAATTATGGTTGTGACTTTAAAAGCAACGGGAATGAGAGAGAGAGGGAGAGAGAAAGTGGAAAGAAATCTAGTTGGAGGAGTCAGTTACTTGCAAAATTCGCGTAGACGTTTAATGCCAAGAGTAAGTCTAAACGTTTGATACATAGGCCAGTATCTGGTAAGAACGGCATGTTACTGTTGGAAACCCCATGTCGTGTTTCTACATTTTCGTTTACACGAGCGCTAATCGCAAAGGCAACTCTTCGTGGTCGTCGTCGTAGTCGTCGTAGTCGTCGTAGTCGTCGTCGTTGTCGTCTTGGTCGTCGTCGACGGGCCAACCCTCGACACCTCTACCAGCCAAGTGCCAAAACGGAAATAGAAGGCACGTATGGTCCTACTCCTTCTTTTCCTTCCCTGTTACCCGTAACCATTTTACATTCTTTTTTTTCCCTCTTTTTTATTTTTTATTTTTGCGGATGCGCGCGAGACCGAGAACGGAAATATTTCTTTCGTGCAGGATGGTTCCAACGGAAGTAACTCATTTCATTTGTAATTGCCGAAACGAAATGATTTTGTTTGTACATCATCGACTATCTTTTGTATCATCGAAAGGCTTAAAAGAGACCGTGAATTTAAATTTGTTCGTCATGTCATTTTGTTTGTTACATGTTCACATAATTATGAAAATGATTTAAGTCATATAATTCTTGTTTCGAGATTATTTCATGAATTGTATTTAATTTTGTATTTGAATTTGTGATGTTGAAATTTGTAACCACTATCTAATGATTTTATTTTTGACAATAACTTAAAGATTACATTGAATTAATTTAGTTGAAAATGATCTGGCGTGAAATAATCAGATAAACTCACTTTTGTTTCAATTTGAACTTAAACCACTTTCGTAATTGCAGTCTCATAAATATATTCGATTGATGGACACAAAATATCTAATTTTGTTATTGAATCGTAGCCAAAAATCAAACATTTTTTTTGTAGCTAATCCAATAAATATGTTTTCTATTTTACGAGTAAATTATTGGGATAGAGTTACGTTAGTTAACTTTTACATTTTAAAAGGTTTTCTTCGAGAGTGAGAGAGAAACTAAGAAAGAAAAGAAAAAAGAAGAATATAAAAATAAAGAAAACGCAAAATTTCTTAAAGAGGATTCGTTGCCTCGGTGGAAGGATGAAGATGGCAGGACGAAGTGGTTCGAATAAAAAAATATGGGCTTGCTCGGTTGGCAGGAAGGAACTTCGGTGTGCCCTCAGGAGGCACCGTAAGTATGCCCTAAGTGCATTTAACGATTATTTTATATTAACGGGTGAATTTATTAGCGGCCTCCATTATCGGGGTTCGGTCGAGTCTCTTCTCTCTCTCTTTCTTTCCTTCTCCTTTTTTTTTAAGTATGCTTTTGACCTTACTGAAGACGAAGAAGAAGAAGAATAAGAAGAAGATAGAAGAAGTGTAGGTGAGAAAGAAGGAAAAGACTAGTTGAGTTAACACCAACCTCGGTGTCTTTATCTCCAGGCGGTGGACCACCTTTTGTTTCTCCAGGAAGGTTCCTGAATACTTCAGAAGGTGTCCAGCCTCCAAGTGATATCGACTACCCTCGTTAATTCACGACTCTACCACAGCAACGCGTAAATTCATTTACCATCTAACACTACGCTCATATATTCTTTTCTCTCTTTTTTTTTTCCTAACACTTTTTTCCTACCCTCGTAGTTTCTACTCTCGCTCAGTTTCTTTATTAAGAAACGAAAAGATTTATACTATTTTTTCCAACCGTAAAATAAAAGAAGAAAATATATTTTTTTTCTAAAGTAAAAGAAACAAAAAATAGAACTGGAAACAAACTGTGTGGATTGGATTATTTTTTAGCAACTATAAAATAAAACTAATACAATTTTTAACTGACACGTGAAAAAAGAAAATAACATTGGTAAAAATCAAGATTTGTTTGATACAGTAAAAGAAAGAAAATAAAGATATTTTTGTGTTCTCGATAATATTCAAATAAAAAGATTTCTTATATGCAAATGTAGAAGAAGAAGAAGAAGAAACAAAAAAGGAACAATATATCAAAAGAAAAAAACCAAATTTTATATATGTTAAAAAAAAGGGGGAGAGAATACAACGAATTAATAACATTTCCAGTATAAAATAGAATCAAAAAAAAAAGAAGAAAAAGAAGAAGAAGAGAAAGCAAAAAATTCATCCTATTCAGTAGGAACACATAGGCAGAGTGGGTGAGTCTCTGGTGGGTAACTAAGGCCTCTTTTCAATCCCCGCGAACGAGATGGGGTTGCCAGCAACGGTGGTTTTCGAGGACCACGTTAAACCACGTAGGACTACTACTACCTTCCAAGAAGTCAAGGAAACCAGAAAAAGAAAGAAAGAGAGAAAGAAAGAGATAGAAATACGAAGGTTTTCTCCGGGAGGTAGCCAAAGAGATGTTGAGGGGGAGGGAAAAAAAAGGGGTTGAGGGAAGAAGGAGGTCGTGGGCAGGATGTTATGCTGCCCCTGGGAACAGCTCTGATGGGGATATGGGCCTCGGAGGCCTACTCTTTCTATCCAGTTTCCGCGTCCCGTTTTCTTTCCATTCTATTCCATAATACGCTTGGAGATGTATACGTCCTGCAGGACGCCCGCAAAATACGTTCTAGATTGCATTCGGATATAGGGAGATTCATGATGAGAAGGATAAGAGAACGAAAGAAAGAAAAAGATAGAGAAAAAGAAGTAGAATGGGGTAGAAGAATGGATAAACGTTGTAGAAATCCAAAAAAAAATAAGAAGAAGAAATCCTTGTGCAAAAATCGAGTTGGGATTTTATGAAAAGTAAGGGGGAGGTAGAAAGGTTAAGAACAACCCTTCGAACGATTTACAATCGATTCCATGAAACGTTTAGGTGAATCTACTTACGTTCAATCGGTGAATGGTAAAGTATTGTCCGTGTTTATTAGACTTACCTGTAACAGAAATAAACAAAGACAAAATTAGAATTATTTTAAAGAAATTGTCTTTTATTGGTTACACACACACACTTATATATTATTAATAATAAAAATATGTACAATATTGAATATTTTTATGTTAAATTGCATACAAGTAAAAGACAAAGATTTGTATATTTGTGTAAGAAAAGAAATAAAAATCTACAGAAAAGATATTAAAAAGTATTGGTTATTGGTTAACATAAAACATGAATCTTATTGAATTCTCTAAAAAGGATGAAGAAATTGTGGTAATTAATAAACCAGTATGCTAATTTTCTCGAGGACAGATTACACGTTTTCTCTTTACCGGTACGTTACTTACTCTTCTCGTCTCTACGAAGTAACTAAAAGCAAGATCAAAAGTCTTAGAGGTTAAACCTAATTATTACAAACAACTCATTGAAAGTTAAACGTAAACAAATAAATTATAAATGTAAAAAAAATTGTATAACCGAATTAAACGTTTGTTATTTAAATCAGATTATTGATTTATATCTTCTTAAATACAGTTTAATGTATTTAACTTTGTTTATTATGTGGATATCATTACTTTCACTTATTATTACTGTTTTTTTTTCTATTCATTTAAAACTCGAGAACGAACTATAATAAAAACGATATAATAATCGGTGGGTAAGGAGTATGACGATGACGTTGATTCACGTATAACCTAACCATTGAAAATGATTAACCTTATCTTGAAAACATCCTTACGTTTCTCGGTAGGAGAGAAAAAGAAAAAAAAAAAGCAACTGTTCGAACATTGAAACAAAAATAAAATTAAAATAAAATAATCTCTCGGTCGGTTAATGGCGAGGAGAAACTCAACGTTAGGTGGGGGTGAGGAGGGGGAGGAGAAGGGAGGATGAGGGAGGAAGGGGGTTAGGCAGATCGAAGAAAATTACTCCAAGTACTTTCGATTGGCGAACCCCGTACGGAAATTTGCATCGACGACGTCGTTGGTAGTGTAATTTATGCGAGAAAAAAAAGTCAAAGGTAATGTGTACGAGCCGAAAGACAAGAAAGATAAGAAAGAGAGAAAGAGAGAGAGAGAGAGAGAGAGGGAGGGAGAGAGAAAATCGTGATTAATAAACGAGTATGCTAATGCTTTGAGAGCCAGAGTATGAGGATTTTCAAAGGCGTATGTATAACATCCCGTAAGACGAGAGATGGTTACAACGAGTGAAAAAGAGAAAGAGAGAACGAGAGAAAGAGAGTGGAAGAGAGAGAGAGAGAGAGAGAGGAAGGGGTGGTAGGGGGAAACGGTGGACAACGAGGAACGTTAGTCCAACGGTAAATCAAAACGCTTTGCGACTTTGCGATGTCGGAAAGAGACGAGAGAGAGAAGAGAGAGAGAAGAGAGTTAGAATGAGAGTTAGAATAAGAGAAAGAGAGAGAGAGAGAGAGAAACGAGCTTTCCGGCCTCGCGAGACGACGTGCAACGAGCTTTATGCTTTTCGCGAAGGGTGTCTCGCGTTGGGTGGAGGGTGTAACCCCAGCTTATTCATACTCAGGAAGCAGAGAAACGAAGGAAAAGCGAGAACGTGACGGGTTATCCTTTTCGTCCGTGATATTTGATACCACACAACTACTACTACCTACTATTACGTGTGTTTCACGACGAGGTTATGAATGTTCCTAAAGCAAAAGACGATTGTTTTGATCTCTTCCTCTCTCTCTCTGTCTTTTTTTCCGTCTCGGAACTTTCCTACGAGGAGAATAATAATAAATGTTAGAAGTTCGATCATGTGCACGAGTTATACTAAGTTTGTGTTAACGTTACGCGTCAAAATATACCAACTCGAGAAAAAATTTAAATACAAGTCTGTTTTTTATATTTTCTTTTTTGCAAGTTCGAGTGACTTCTCGTCACATCTATAAAATATTAAGTCTACCGGAAAGTTCTGTCCGATCATTTGGAATAATACAAAATACAAATTATGGATAGAACTTTCCGGTAGACTTAATATTTGATTGGTGGATTCAAACTGTCGAATTTTCCCATTGAATTTTGATCAAAAAAATTGACATTTCTTTCCCATCAACATAATATAATCAAAAAGGTGGTTCTATATTTTTATGATTATTTCTTTGAACTGAACAAACAGCACACGGTTTCTTTCTTTTTTTTATTGTTTTTTTTTCGAACAGGTCACCTATCCATAATCATAATCAACCAGTATCTATGTCGTTAAATAGATTGTAGAAAATGAATGATATGGGATAAAATAAGAAAAGAAGAAGAAATAAATTACGTGTTAAAGAATCGTACGAAGAAGAAGAAGAAAAAAAGAAAAGGAGAGAATAGCGATAGGGGGAGAAGAAGAAAAAAAATAAGGGAGGAGAGAAAATGAGAGATTTTAGAGGACGCCAGACATCAATTTTCCTCCCGTATAAAAGCAATTCCACTGTGGAATGGTAAAACCTATTCCAAGGAGTTTTACGCGTCCGTGAGGAGCGATTGTTGGTCGCGGGTTCGGGGATAAGTGGGTTGCTCAAAAACAGACGGAGACAAAGATGCCGCGTACGTGTGTCTGAGAAAACTAAAGGTTTTAGGATTTTTCTTACCATGATTCCTCCTACGAACCTATTTTAGTTTTTTTTTGTTTTTATCAGACCCAACGTTTCAGGATTTTGCTAATTCTGCGTGCGAACTGTTTGGTATTTTTCTGTTTTCATAACTCTGCCAGTATTTTTTGGTGAAGGTGGGGAAGAAGAAAAAGAAGGGGTTGCAAAATTTCATCCAAATGCATTTATACGCGTGCACGCATCGTATCAATATCACCAAATTCTCCGATCGATTTATGATTCCACCTCTCTCTCTTTCTCTTTCTCTCTCTCTTCCCGTCAGGGTTTTACAATGATTGGAAAAGCCGCGAAATAGAGGATGCAGGGAGCAATTTTCCGGCACGTATGAAACGTCACATTCATATATACAATATACACATATATATATGTATGTGTATGTGTTCGTATATGCGTGTAGATAGATTTGTGAATGTATCGGTGAAAATCGAGAGCGAAGGATCATCAAAATTGTATAAGCAGCTCTTAGGAAACGATCGAGCCCGGTCTCTCCCACGGGAACGTGGACGTACGTTTCCCTGAATACACACAGAATGAGAGAGAGAGAAGAGAGAGAGAGAGAGAGAGAGAGAGAGAGAGAGAG
>JACGTP010000089.1:205783-217934 GCA_023678845.1 Mischocyttarus mexicanus
TGGTTGACTTGTAGATTTATTGACGAATTTGGCCGCACATTTGTTCCGCGGGATTTCAATACAATTGAAGGGTTTTGCCATTGTTGCCCTACGCGACGAGACGTCCTCCTCGCGACGGCGCGAACCGCGACGCAAGGGGGAAGGACTCCCCGAGAAGAGGGAAAGGGCTATTTGGTATTGTAATGGTCCTGTCCGCGTCGATCCCTCCTCCCTTCACCACCGCCACAGCCGCCTCAAGGCGAGTTTCCACGGCTCGGTGAGCTCCGATTCGCACGATCCGCGCGACGAATTAATTCTTCTTTTTGTATGTGTGTGTATGTGTGTATTTCTTTTTTAACTCTCGACACTGCAACTGACAAAACAACAACCTATGCCTAAAAATTGTATTCTTGAAGAATAATCATTCGAAGGTGTTGTAAAAAGAAAATAAAAAGGTATGGCTGTAGAGTCCATTATGGTGGTGCATCATTTTCTTAATGAGATCTACATCTTTTTTTTTTTACAGGGACGAATGATGGACTTTGATGGTTTCACTCGACTGGAATATCGAAAACCGTGGTTGTGTTTTGCAACTACGACGACGATGACGGAGACGACGGCCGCAGGAGAAGAGAAGTTCAGTCGACCATAATTTCATCAACGATGCACGAGGAGTGTGCGCGCGCTGCTTGTTAGGTATATGCATTTGAATTTGATTAGTGGCGCGAGAAGGAGGGTAAGAGGGAGTGGTGACACCCTTTGCCACCGCAACCCCATCCAAACGACCAACCAGCCTGCTTGCTTGCTTGCCTGCCTGCCTTGCTGCCTGGCTGCCAGTCTGCCAGCCGACACACCGCCACCCACGCCAATGCTACCTCGCGGCTTCAACTACTGCAATTATCCGCACACGTCATACGCGTGTATTAAGTCGACTCTCTCTCTCTCTCTCTCTAACACTCTCGTCTACACTGTGCGGTCACCTTTTCTTATTCCTTTCACCTCCAACCTTATTTCCTTGATACTTATTCTTACTTTACTATGGCTTTAGACTTAACTCGGATTTCAACGTTCACGGGTTTCCTTGAATATTTACAGATTATCACTTCGGGAAAGAATATAGGATAGAAGTGGAACATATTTATTCTTTATATGGTCTATAATCATATCTTATCCTATTTTTAATCATTTGCTAGTTCATAAATCACGTATTTGGTAATTTGTTAAGAAGAAAGGTTTCCAAAAACATGACAGCAACTAATACTCTAAACATTATTTCAGAACAATGAGTTGAATATTTAATATAATTTATATTTCTGAAATAAACCTATAAACTATTACAACAATGAACAATAAACTACGAATCAGTTCTCTAATCTTACAGTAAGTTCATCCACATGTAAATACTTGCGAGAACAGTATGGGTCTCTCTTTCTCTTTATGTATAAAATATATTTTATCGCAGGAACATCGTTGACATGCCCGTACCCGTCCTCTCCGATCCGCCTCCTTGCTCTCTCTCTCTCTCGCTTCGAGTTAGATTTAATTAAAACCTAAATCGTATTTAACTGCGCCGTAAAACAAACCTGATGTCTTTCGTAGCAGCGCAGTAGCTGCTACCAAACGGTTCGTGTGCTCTTTACTCTCAACACCGGATTCAACGCCTCTTCCTTCCTTCCTTCCTACTTTCCTTCCTTCCTTCCTTCCTTCCTTCCTTTCTTCCTCTTCCTTCCCACGCGTTCGTACATTCGTTCGTGCGAACAAAATTTCTAATTTGCGAGCAAATTGTTAGCTACGACTGACAAATGGAATCTCTGTCGATTTTACGTCACGAAAGATATTCTCCGACTATTACACGGTAAGGTACCTGACAATGACTATCGTTTAATACCCCGAATATGCTCCTCATCGTGACATTTTAATTAGAATTTTTGTCTTAAATAGACAACACCCACACGAACACCCACACAAATATTTCTAACCAATTTTGAGTTTAATTAAACGAGTATACCATTGAAGAAGAAGATTCGTGTCCGTGTTCTCAAAAATGAAATAGAAGAGAATTACGATTATTATGAATTTAAGGGAGAGAAAATAAAGAAAACGTAAAGTAAAAGATACTAAATAAAATAAAAGAAAGAAACAAAGTCGTCTTCGTCTCGGTACACTTTCGCCGGACGCAATCTTCTTGGTTATCCGCGTGGAGGGCCCCCAGTATGGCGTCGACTATGGCAAAAGGATTCTCATCCGACCAATCCCTCTTCTTCTCGTACTTTGCGAACCACCATTCCGTTGATGGTGAACCCAAAGAGAGAAAGAGAGAAAGAAACAGCGAGGAAAGGAAGAGAATACGAAAGAGCGAATGAGTGTGAGTGAGAGATAGATGGAAAGAGAGAGAGAGAGAGAGAGAGAGGAGTATAGCTGCGCGCGGCAATAACGGCGAGCACCAGACGCTAATAACAGACCGTGCCGGCTGCCCATAGGCCATCGCAGGCAATGAAATGAGACCAAATAAAAATCAGCAGGGAATTATTATGGTGGACGCAAAACGCCTCAGCCGTGGCTGAGTCTCTCTCTCTTGTCTCTTATTTCTCTCTTGTTTCTAATATATTTTTTTTGTTAATATTTCGTTGTTAATTTTATTCAACTATTTTTACATAGATACGTGTTATTATTTTTCTATCCTCATTCCCCATTTCCCCATATTATTTCCTTCTTTATATCTTTCATACATTCATTCGAATAAGCTCATTTCTAAATATTCTTTTATATTTCATTGTTAATTATATTTAACAATTTTTACATCGAAATTTTGTTATTATTTTACAGTGTCCCTATTCACCTTTATTATATCTTTCTTTGTTTTATATATTCATTTGAATAAGATCATGGTGGTTCACGGTATATAATGTTGCTTACCCTCTAACGACATCGTGACAAATTAAAATCGAAGATATCAGAGAACCTAACCGTGGCTTAACGATATCCAGAATAGCTTTTAAGTAGCTACGTTAGATCGTTATGCACTTATTTTTTTCTTCCCCTTCCCCCTCCGTACATTTATTTGCATTTAACGTTCAAAGCAACTCGGAATCGGCCAGTTAGTTTCTCAAGAGGACGGTGAGAGGAAGCCGACCGGTCTCGACAGACTATCTTCAGGTTTAATGCTTTTATCGCGTTCTCATCGATGTCCGCGAGGTAAAGACGAGAAAATAAGAAACAGAGAGAGAAGGTATGCTACTGTTTAGTGATATCGTTTCACCGTGTATAAGAAACATCTTGATTCGATTCTTAACGATCTTCAACTTGCCGCACGTTTATCGAACCAATAATACTCATTCGAAAGAGAAGTGTTCGTTTATGAATTTTGATAATTATTATACCAATTAATAATTATTTGAATGGAAGGAAAATGATAATAATTGTTAATTATTCTTCGAAATATTCAAATTATCTTAATCACCAAAACTTTTAAATGTTCTTGGCTAAATTTGAACGAAGCAACTTAAAGAAGAAGAAGAAGAAGAAGAAGAAGCGCGTACGGCACGAGCTGAAAGGGTTCGAGTACACGCATCGTTGCCCTTAGGTCGTAGGGACGACCGGTTGAGAGAGGAAAGAGAAGGAAATAACGCGGCAGGTGAAAGAGAGAGAAAGAGAGAGAGAGAGAGAAAGAGAGAGAGAGAGAGAAAGAGAGAGAGTAGTGGCTTGGATGAGAAGAATGGCCGACCGCAATGAAGATTTTAACTGGTACCCTCTCGTTGGCCGCCCGAGTCGCTCTTTTTATTATTGTTTCTTTCTACCCCTCCATCTCCTCTTCCTCTCCTCTCTCTCTCTCTCTCTCAAAGCTTCTTCTTTCTCTTTTCCAGAGGAACGATTTACCGAGGCCGTCTCGGGCGTCCTGAAACACGCCCGAAAGCGCCTTCTCTCAAGATCCTCGTTGGGAATTGTAAACTTTTTCAAATGAAATTACGAATCGGAAACAACGAAGGGATCACACATTGATCTGAAAATAATCTTGTAAATTTGACGTAAATTAACAGTTGCACGAATTATTCATTCTTGTTTCTCTTATTTTGGTTGTTCTAAATTTCTGTAAAAAAAATAGATGCATCGTAAGGTAAGATAAGGATGGGGGCCTTTTAGTGGCGCCATAGCAAAGACTGAACATAATTATCAGGATGAGGAGATATGGGGAAAGACGAGACTCCTCTTACGCGATCGATACGAAAACGCGGATCGTTTTCGAAACCGCATCTCGTGTACGCGCTCTCCCGTTCCGTAATTACACGCATCGCTCGTTCGGTTCGCAGGTAATGGTGTTACGTGTTGCGAACGCGCGCATCACCATCACCATCATCATACTAGTACTACAACTACTATTCTACTATCCTCCTTTTAAACTTTTATCCGTTTTTTACAAGATAAATCTTGTTCGAGGTATACTACTCTCCCTACCAGTATCTTTTATTTATCCCTTTTTCTATCTTTCATTTTTGCATTCGTTCGTTTCTTCGTAACAGACCATGACCGAGAAAATTATCTAATCGTTCGAGAGGTTATTAACGCGTATTACTTTGACAACCGTTTCGAGATATCGTGTAAAATGGTACACCTAAATCATATTGAGTTGGTGAACAAAAAAAATGTCCAATTTTTCCTATTGAATTATAGCTAAAAATCCGATATTCTTTTTTCCACTAATTTAATATTATATTATATAACATGTATACAAAAGTATGATATATAAAATAACTTTATATTGTGTTTTAGGTTAAAAGATAAAGAATACGAATAAAGAAGAGATCATAGGAAAGAAAAGAAAAGATCAAATAAAAATACCATCTCTCGAGAAAGTGTAGCTGAGCGTTTTCAGCGATAGTACGAAGTCGGCAAAGTAGTAGCAAAAGGGACGGAATAGGACGGGCACGTGTGCGCGCATGTGTCGCAGAAGAAACCCGCGCGGGCGCAAGCGCGTCGCGCCGACCACCACCACCACCATCACCACCATCACCACCATCACCATTACCCACCAGCACAGAACACCAGCACCACCATTACTACGAAAAGGAAAGGTTGTACGAACACACACACACACACGCGTAAGAACGCACGCCCACACACTCGACGACACACACTGCCGAGAGACGGGAGGCAGGTGCTCCGCGCGCCATTGGCCACCTCCTCACCAACATGGCCGTACCCCTTTTCCTCGGCAACTCTCTCTCTCTCTCTCTCTCTTTCTCTCTAACTCTCACTCTCACTCGCATACATACATGCACACATATTCATACTATCTTTCTCTCACTTGCATGGGCCAACGTTAACGCACCACGAGCAAGCAACGGATCGAGCTGTCTGCAGAACGTGTAAAGGGTAAGCGCGCCTTTTCCTTTTACCTTCCCCACCCCCTTATCCCCCCCTTTTCCATCGTTTCCCCCGTGTCCCCCTTTCCATCATACCACTTCTCGGGCCTCCCACTCCTCCTTCGCTCGATTTCCTCTTCGATCAATTCTACGAGATATCGACGATGACGATATCATTTGATTTAGAAATTAACATTAATGTTCTATCATTTAAATCATAAAAGAGAAAGAGGAAAAAAGAATTAACATTGAAATTACTTTAACGTCACGTTAAAGTATTTCTTATCTCCGAACCGTGTTTGTTAAATGGGTGTGTAAATTAAACAGTAACATTTATTATTGCCCATCACATTAGTTATTATCCGTTCTATACTTGTTATCATCCTATTCGGCATATTAATTTATTATCAAGCGTTAACCTATTTGTTATCATTATTAATCATTAATTATTTATCTTTGATGAGAGAGAGGGAGAGAGAGAGAGAGAGGAAGACAAAAGAAAGAGAAGAGAGGGTAACGATTTATTATCTGATTACCCAATTTTAATGTTATTTATCATCGAATATACAATCCCCCAATCGATGCACGTTCTACGAACGGTATTACGATTTCAAACTAAATTCGTGGATTTATCATCTCTTTTGGTGTACAATTTTCAAACGTACACGAAGAAGAAGAAAAGATAAAAAAAGTAAGCGTGTGTTGGTCGAAGGGTAAGGATCAAGAAGAACTGCTGAGGGCCCAATAATTATCGTTGTGTTACGCTAGTTCGCAAAGGGCATACGAAGAAGAAGAAGAAGAAGAAGAAGAAGATACGGCATCTTCGAGAAGGGTGCTGCCTGCAAAACCTTCCTCGTAGAATTCTCTTCTCGCACCATACACACAACGGTAATGGCAGACTCGGTCTGACCAAAGCAATTAGAAGTACGAGGTAAACACAGAGCAGTGCGCTCTCGAACGAGGCCATTCGTGAAGAAGAAGAAGAAGAGAGAGAGAGGTAGATGAAGATGAGGTGGATGAAGTGGAAGAGAGGAGGTAAAGGACCATGGCGTTATTTTCATCTCGCTCGACGTAAAGGCTGTAATTAAATATTCCGTGAGGAAGAGAGGGGAAAGAAAAGGGACGTTCGTTCGTTCGTTCGTTCGTTCGTTTCTTCCTTCCTTCCTTCTTCAACGTTGTTTCTTATCTATTTTTTTTTTCCTCTTAATTCCTTCAGAGAGAAAAAAGAAATATATCGACTTTGTTAATCTCGTCTGTTTCTTAGCTAGGAAGAATAAAAAAACCAAAAAGAAATAAGTAACAAATAAGAGCGAGTTAGAAACGAAACGCGTGCCTCTCAGTTTCGGATGGACGACGAGTGAACGAAAGAATGGTTTTGAAAAGCTAAAATGAAAGAAAGAAAGAGAGAGATGAGATGAGATGAGATGAGATGAGGAGGTGGGAGGAAAGGAGGATGATGGGGTGGGTGGGGATGCACCCCGGGGATTTAAGTTTCTATAAATCATCTGAGTGGCTCGAGAAACTCAGCCTACCATTTACGAGGCTCGAAGTAGAAGCAGAACCCGTAGGACCCACGTAGGGCCTCACTCTTTCTTTCTTTCTTTCTTTCTTCCTTTCTTTCTTTCTTTCTTTCTCTCTTCCTTGTCTCATCTCGCTTCTTTGTATTTAACGGCGAGACCTTTTAACGACGACAAAGTATTCACGAAGGTCGAAACTCGTGGTCGAACATCCTCTACTTCTCATTCTTTCTTTATTTCCTTTCGTTATTTCTTTATTTCTTTCTTCTTTAACGCACGTTTATTTCTTCCTTGGTTTCTCTCTCTCTCTCTCTCTCTCTCTCTCATTGGCGAATAACTATCGACCAACATGGTGGAAGACGTCCGTCGTCGTCTTCGGCATAAATTATCGTCCTGCCTCCTTCAAGTTTACTGTTGCTTCTCGGAACGAACGAATAAACGAATAAACGAAGGAACGAAGGAACGAGAAACCTTCCATTCTTTCTTTCTTTCTTTCTTTTCTTCCCATCGAGAACTTACTTAGTCGCTTATTACCTCTCTCGTGCCATAAATGTAATATACATTTTTGCCCATATTAGTTTTAGAAACTTTCAACTTATTTCGAAGAAATTTGTATACAAACTCTTTCTTCAGAAACGAATTCGTACAAAATTTTCAACCGTTCTCTCTTTCCCACCTCCATTCGTACAAATCAGCTAAACTTTATCAACCTAGGCAAAACTTTACAACCGCGTGTTCGGTAGAAATTTTCGGAAATGTTCCCTTAGCCAAAAGTATCGATCGAGCAAGCGAAAACCCCTGCACCCCTACACCCTACCTCCTCCTCCTCCACCTCCTCATCCTCCCTCCTCCTGCACTCCCTTCCGTGCACCGAATCGTTCCATTCGATGCAAACGCGAGACATTAAAAATACAGGCGAGTGCCGACGTCCGTCGTGTCGCTCCATTTCCGAATTTCCAGAACAAAAGCTACCGACTAAAAATAATAATAAAAAAAAAAAATACAGTGTGAGCAAAATAGAGAGAGAGAGAGAGAGAAGAAAGAAAAGAACGATGCAGTATAAAAGTGTGTGCACGCGCAGCACATAACAAAAACGATTCGAAAATTTGGAAGCGGGAAGCTGGACCGCGCCAGGATTCTCTCTGGCTTTCATCTCGTTCGGGTCGTTCCTCGCGTACGGCAGCTCCGCAGGCAATAACAGGCTTTTCGGTAATGCAAAGAGTAATTAACATTCCTGTTTTAATTACAGCCTCTGCCCAAGCCACCCTCTTTATTTTCACCACCCCCCTTCCGTACCATTAGCCGACGTCCGTGCTGCTGCTGCTGTTGCTGCTGCTGCTACTGCTGCTGCTGATACTCTTGCTCGTTTTACTATACATGTCTCTCTCACTCTCTTTTTCTATATATATATATATATACATGTATGTACAATCTATATAGATTCCTATATACTCGCATGTACTACCAACACACGTGGTAACCTTTGAAAACCTGAACCAACGCGACTCTCTCTCTTTCTCTCTCTACGTGCACTGGACAGCCCGGAGGTTTTTACTTTTTGGCACGAGCCCGGCTTTACAATTAACGGAATTAATATCCAATCTCTTGTTTCTCATGGTTCTCTCGTTGATACTTTGAACAAGGTATAGGTATGTATACCTCCTACCCTATAAACGTAACACAAAACCTACCGGATTCTTAACGATTTGTTAAAACTCGTAAAGAAGGTTGTACCCTAACTATGTACGTGAAACAAAAAATAGAAAAGTTACACTAAATGGATATTAGAAACTGGTGGAATAATAAAACAAAGTAAAAAAGATCTACGTTTGGTCACCGATGTTGAAAAGAAAACTAAAACAAATGTTTGAAATTAAAACCATGCAGAGAGAGAGAAAGAGAGAGAGAGAGAGAGAGAGAGAGAGGAAAGTGTAATACACGAACGGACACGCGTTTCGGCTCACTAGAAACGCATACTACTCGGACAGGAACACGTAGACGCGTCAGTCTCGTGTACCGTATACCGCATCCGATCCGGATTTCCGTGCGCGGACACCCGTATGACCTTGCGTGCGTTTCAGCAGGACGTGTGCTCCGCCAGAAGCCGCGTATGCACGCTCATCATATCGATTCCCTCTTCTCTTCATCCTCCTCTCTCTCACACACACACACATACACACACACACACACACGAGACCCTAGCTCTCGAATACTCTGTTAGACTCGATTCGCAACACCGAGTATCGTTCACTTACACGCATACATGCACACTCGATAGAAAATACCATAAAATTGTTTCAATTTTCCCCGAATCTTTTAAAATTACACGCTCTTACTGCGTGCACTCGATATTCCTGCGCGTGTTCTTCTCGTTTATTTTATATTTTTTTTTGTTGGGTATGTTTCTTATTCTCTTCTTTTTCCTATTCTCCAATTTACAATTTTTTCTCAATTTGCAAAATCATAATTTGAAATATACCAATAGGATGATACTCTTGCATCAAGTTTCTTCGTGTTGGTGCACTCAAATAAACATTATTTTAACTATTACCAAATAATTCTTATTTCGTTTCAAAGTAAATCCACACTGAAATTGTTCTAAACTCCTTTCAATTATTTAGAGCTTAATTTTTTGATTCGCGAGTATCATGCGGTATCCTTTTCCACGTGGTGATCGATACCTACTTACGATTTATCGAATTCATTTTACAACTTTGATAACATAAATATTACCGTACCCAATCGGCTGCATATTTTAAACCGATTCTCATGAATTTTAATTCTTTAAACTAAAAAAACAAAAAAAAACACTTCTTCCTATTCGCAAATGTCGTCGAAATTATTCAGTTGACCGATTTTAATTCGAAATCAACCCTGTAAAAACTACGCGAAAACGTGTAAGAAAAAAAATATTCCCCCCTTATCACGATTTTCCGCGAGAAGTGAGATTTCGTTTCAACGTTTTCTCTATCTATCTGTCTCTTCCTTTCTCTCGTACACACACACACACACACACAGACACAAGTAAACTATTCGATACTCGCGAGAAAAGGAGGAACGGATTCGGAGGCTCGAAAAGGGCGCTGTACGAGTAGTTCGTTTGATCGTTAATCTTCCGAATCGAATCTCGAGTGCCTCGAGACGATTGGAAAAGGAGAACTGTACCCTCCCAACCCCCCTTTTTCACCATTCTTTCTTCCTTTCTTTTTTTCTCTGCAGATCGTTGTCGTCAATGGCGAGCAGAAAGGTTCGTCGAGGTCGAAAGCTCTTCTCTGCTATGGAAAAAGGGAATAAGAAAGAGAGAGAGAGAGAGAGAGAGAGTAACGTGGAAAGGGCGTCCGAAAGGGTAGACGAAGGATGAGGTGGAGAAGGGAAAGGAGGTGGAGGTGGAGGTGGAGGTGGAGGAGGGTCGAACGGTCGGAGGTTCCATTTTGTTTCTCTGCCGGCGTGTGGCGGCGCGATAGCAGCGGCACTCTGTCAGAGCGTGACGTTATCACGACACCCCTTCTACTACCTAGCCAAGGGGTGGAGAAGGGGTGGTGGTGTTCCTCCTTCCACCCTGTTCTTTCCCTTTCACCCTCTCTTCCGGCACCCCCTACGGGTACAACGTGGATCAAGCTGGTGTTCGCCTGACTCGCTGCCGTGTTGTTTTCTCTTTCTATCACCTTTCTCTACCTTTCATTTCCTCCTTCACCTTCTTCTTCTTCTTCTTCTTCTTCGTTCTCTTTCTCCTTTTCTACCTTTAGCACTTCGAAAGAGAACGAAGCAAGACGAAAGCTAGCAACGTGCCAACGATAAGATTGTACAACAAGCAGAGGGAGTCTGGAATTTCATGGTGAAACGTTGAAAACGTTTTTGCATTCCAAAAGAGTTCTCGCTTACTCTCCTTTCTTTCTTTATTTCTTTCTCTCTGTTTCTCATTCTCATTCTTTTTTATCTCGCTCTCCGTTGGAAGAACCTTAATGCACCAAAGATTCGTTCGTGAAACGAAGCAATTACGTGATAAGCGATCGCGAAGAAAACGGTGAATAATACGGGACGTTTCTTTTCTCGGATGATAGAAACCGAGTGGAAAGTCTGTTTGTTCAGAGTCCACTCTTCGCGTGCACCACCTCTCATTCCTCCCTAGTCTTTTTCTTTTTTTTCTTTCTTGTCCAGGATAAGACTAAAGTCAGGATTTTTTCTTTTTTTTTCTTTTTGCCAAAGTACATTTTCAAATAAACGTCCTCGAACGGGGAATGAAAATAATTCCGTTAATGATAACATCGTGAGTGTATTTCTTTTCGCAGCATGAGAATACACACATACACATACTCGAAAACGAGTGTTGAAAAGACAAACGGATATGAAGAAATAAATAAAACGGAAAAGTAAAGTAAGGAAGGAAGAATTACCGAAAAGAGAATAACGATGGTCAAAGAAGGAGGATAGAGATTGGGTAAAAGAAGAGAGGGGTTTGGTAAATCGTTTCTATAGGTAGAATTTTGTATATGATTTCGGATCAGAGCCAAGGAACATTTCAGAGATCCCTCTTTCGGATCTAACCAGGTATGCAGTCAGCGAGTTGAAAATAAGCAGCGACACGCCATCAACATAGCATCGCATAGCGAAGGGAAGCTCGCGTTTGACTTTTTTGCCAGCTGGCAGCCTGTTATAGCGGCAGATGATCTCCGTGCCTCTTCACCCTTCTCCCCCCCCTAACCTCCTCCACCATCATTTCTTCTTCACCCTCACACCAGAACCACCAGAAACACCACCACCAGTTTCTATTCCTCCTTCATATTCGTTTGTCCCTTCGTTCGTCTTCTTCTTCTTCTTCTTGTTCTTCTTGTTCTTCTTCTTTTTCACCTCCATCCCACTAACCCTAACCTTCCTCTTAGTTCATCCCATCCTCCTGTTTCTCTCACTCTCAGTTCCTTTTATTCCGACACCTTATTTTCTCGACGCCCATGGCCGGGGCGACTCCATCATTTCTCGAAGCGATCCGTGTTCCACCATCGCGATCGTAAAAACGTGCCACCACTTTTGTGCCCCTCCGAGGAATAATATCGTCGTAGTGAGTATAACCTTGTACCGAGGTTAGGGTAGAAGGTTGAAAGAAGGTGTCGTTGAATAGTGGAGAAAGAAAAAAAAATATATAAACGTGAGGAAAAAATGAATGCAAGAGTTTTTATATCGTAAAACGAGTTGATGGAAAAAAACTATTTCACGATTGAGTGGGTATTGATTTTAGAGAATAGAAAAAAAAAGAAAAGTATTTATTATAGTAATTGTAATGATGGTAGAGAGAAAAAT
>JACGTP010000089.1:217947-250602 GCA_023678845.1 Mischocyttarus mexicanus
ACCCTAACCTTCCTCTTAGTTCATCCCATCCTCCTGTTTCTCTCACTCTCAGTTCCTTTTATTCCGACACCTTATTTTCTCGACGCCCATGGCCGGGGCGACTCCATCATTTCTCGAAGCGATCCGTGTTCCACCATCGCGATCGTAAAAACGTGCCACCACTTTTGTGCCCCTCCGAGGAATAATATCGTCGTAGTGAGTATAACCTTGTACCGAGGTTAGGGTAGAAGGTTGAAAGAAGGTGTCGTTGAATAGTGGAGAAAGAAAAAAAAATATATAAACGTGAGGAAAAAATGAATGCAAGAGTTTTTATATCGTAAAACGAGTTGATGGAAAAAAACTATTTCACGATTGAGTGGGTATTGATTTTAGAGAATAGAAAAAAAAAGAAAAGTATTTATTATAGTAATTGTAATGATGGTAGAGAGAAAAATGGGATTACAACGTTAAATGTTTTCTTCTATCTTTCGTAGATTTTATTTAATGAAACACAGTAGGACGTTGATTAATTATCATCGATGCATTTAGAACGAACGTAACTCAAAAGTAATCGCAAATCCGAAGAAATAATTCATTCTCTGACCGGCGTCGTTGCAATTAATTACGCGAGTCATCGAACGCAGGATATTACAGTATATATATATACATTTATATATATATATTGAATATATATATAAGCAATACGAAATCGGTGAAATCGAATGATTTGTAATATCCAATGCATACCTAATTTCTAGTTACTAAATTACTCCTAGAATTTATATCCACGTTGTTATAAATGCGACGTAAACTTGAATACGAAAAGGTAGGATAGGACAACAAAAATAATAATAATAATAATAATAATAATAATAATTGACTAACCGATCGATAGATCGCAATTGAAAATGAATGAAACGTACTAAATAATAATAATAATATAAATAAATAAAATAACAAAATGAGGAATCGTGTGCTCCCCCATTTCTTCGATATCATAGTTACAAACGCGAGAAACGATCGTAATCATGTAAGGATCGTAAAGATGTCCCGGGGACATCCACTAAGATATTATCCGATGACACGAACACGCCAACGATATCCTGAACCAGATCGAAGAAACAGGAATCTTCTCTTCTCTTCTCTTCTCTTCTTCTTTACCTCGGACGAAAGATCGACGAGCTTGTCACCGTTAAGGAAAAGGGGTAAACGAATAAAGAGAAAAAAGAAAGAAAGGTAAGAATATAAAAAAGAAGAAAGTAGTAAAAGGGTTTCCGATGGGTTCTCCCTAGTTCACGTATACGGGCCCAGAAAATGTACGATCTCTATCGGATTCTCGAAAACCTGTTGGGAAGAAGGGTCCCTGTTGTACGCGTTCCTAGCCTCATCACCGTTCCATCAACGATCGGGAAGAAAAAGAAAGAAATCTCTTTAGCCAGAATCGCGTCAAATATTCTCTCTCTCGAAAAAAAATAATAAAACGAGAGACAGAGAGAGAGAGAGAGAGAGAGCGAGAGGTTTTCTTTCTTCCAAGAAGCTCACTGGGACCGCGACGAAGGTTGTTAGTATCTGTTTTAAAACCGAAATAATTAATCAGAGTGAGCCGACCGTTTCGCCGGCGGCGTCTCCTTCCTTGTATTCTATCTTTCTATCTCACTCTCTCTCTCTCTTTCTCTCTCTCTTTTGTGAGCTTACCATCGTCGGTATCCATTACATTATACATCACCGCGGATACTCGAATTCTAATTTATTCACGAGCAACTCTTCGGGAACGAAAATTCTGTCCACATCGGAGTCCCCGTTCTCTCTCTCTCTCTTTCTCTCTTTTTCTTCCCCCTTCTATTCTCTTTCTTCTTCTTCTTCTGGTCGTAGCTCGACACCCTTTGCCCGTTCCGTCGTTCCTATAAATCTTTCGGGCGTTCCGTAATTGTCGCGATCCTCGCTCACGAAAAGACAACGACAACGACAACAACGACGACGACGACGACGGGAACGAAGAAAAAGGAATCCGAAAGTTTGGTAGCTAGCAAAAGTATTACCCTTTAAGCTCGATTCGTTTAGAATTAAAATACTCGAGTTTCTAAGAGACTCATGATTAACAAAAATAAAATCAAACATAAACGATAGAAATAGATCTTAGATTCTTAATACAATGTTTTATTCAAATAACATATATGTATTTGGTAAGTGGACAAAAAAAAAATGTTAGATTTTTCACAATTGAATTGTAGCCAATAATCCAATTTTCTTTTTTGTATCAACCTAACAAAAACATATAAATACGAATAATAAAATGAAATTTATAGTAAATCGAATCTAAATGAAAACGAAATGTGGAACAGTAGTGTGTTGGTAGTCGCGGTAGCATCAAGGCTGATTCGCAGAGATGGTTCCGGAGTTGGTTGGTTGTGGTTCAGAAGACCCTAAGCCCGTAGATACGGAGAAGCACCTGTGTCCCTGCTCCGCCCCCGGCCGAACCGACGACTAGATCGATGCCATGGCTCGGTTCTCTGTTTCTCTCTCTCTTACTCTCTCTCTGTGTATATATATCTGTATATGTGTGTATGTTTCTGTCTCTCTTTCGGCAATATCTCTCTGCGCATCTCCGCAGTGGGTTCTCACGGCAAACAATGCACCGCGCGACGCCCTCGAAAACATCCACTTCTCGTGTCGCGGCGGGAGCACACAGCTAGGCACTGTCGCTTTTCAAATTTATCTTCCGCAGAAAGCTTGGCCGATTCAACGGCGAACAACCAGACGACGACTACGACGACTACGACGACTACGACGACGATGAGGACGAGGACGAGGACGAGGACGAGAACGACGACGAGGTTGGCGATTCGGGGGCCCATCCAAGTGACATCCAACCTTCTTTCTTTATTTCTTTTATTCTTTCTTTCTTTTACTCTTTCTTTTACTCCGATTCTCCCCTTATTCTTCTTTATTTTGTACCTTCCCTTTAACTCCCTTCTTCTTCTTCTTCTTCTCTTTCTTACAAAGCCGACGAGAGCACTTTCTCCTTTTAACTTCAACTCAAGTGACTTTTTTCTTTCCTCTTTTTTATTTGTATTTTTCGGTATGCCTGGTACTACAAGAGATCGAGGTAACCGGCTGGTAATTTAGTGTCCCAGCTGTCTCCCAATAGTACGGACTATTCGTTACCCCCGTTGTTTTGACGTTTATCCGTAAACAAGAGGAAAAAAGAAAATCTAACTAAAGATAACACAACGAATACGAGAAGTTCTCTGTTAATCGTACCAATTGGAATGACAATTTATATAATTAACAATAATTATAAATTATAGTTCTAAATAGTTTTAACTAATAATAATTAGATATGAAATTATGGAAGCATTAAGCTGAAAAAATGAAGTTTAACGTAAATAGTCTGTAAAGAAGATAGAAAAGAAGAAGTTTGGTGGAAATATAAACGTGGGGTTTGTCCAGCAAGGAGAAACCAACCTCCTTGGGTAATTCTCCCGCGCAATAATCTCAAAGAAAAGAGGGCCAAGAGATTAACGCAGCCGTCTATAAATCAGAAGCTTAGCGTTCTCTCTCTCTCTTTTTCTCTTCGTTCAGAAGAGAACAGAGTCCTACGAAGTAGTCCGACGAAGAATCCTCTCATCGCCAAGGCGGATTTAATTAACTTTCGCGAGTCCCGCTCGTAAAGAAAGAAACGACGTTCGGCCATCGTCAAGGCTCATTCCACCTCCTCCTCCTCCTCCTCTACCACCTTTTTCTTCTTATTTTATTTATCTTGGATTTTCTTAAAATCGAGTCTCGAAGGGGAACGCGAGAATTATCGACGAGTCGCGGATTAACGCGTTATGACACCGTTAAAAACTCTAAACCACTCTACCATTTTCTCTTTCTTTGTCTTATTATTATTATTAATATTATTATTATTATTATTTCTGTGAAAGATAGAGAATCGAAGAAGAGCCAAGGATCAACGAGAAACATTCCAACGATCTATCTATCTATCTCGTACTCGTCGAGAATCGAGATGGGTAAGAACAGATAACCGAGTGTTCAGCTCGAATGGAATTTGATTGGCCGTTTGCCCGTCCACATTGTCGTCGTCTTCGTCCTCATCCTCATATCCTCGTTGTCCCGATTCCCTATCCGATTTCTCGAACAGACATAACTCGAGAAACCGACAAAATTAACGCGATTCCTAACATTCTCCTACTTGTTCGGGTTACAATAAAACAAATATCAGCCCAAGCATATTTTGTTCTCAATAAAATGGAATCTTTCAAACAAAACAACAATAATAATAATAATAGTCAGAAATGTAATGTAAAATGTTTAGGACATTAGTTATCCTGAAGTAGTTTCAGAGTGGAAGAAAATCTTTCCAATTTCAGTGGAAGCTGGTCAACTCCGAGAGAAGCCATCTTTAGAAACCGATATCGCATGATAGGATCTATCGACTGTTGGGTATTATATGGGAAAAAGAGATTCCTTCTTGTGGTCCCTTTTTCCCATAGAGTCCTTCCGCGTTTTCTTAATCGATACCGTCTCCTCCTAGTACCGGGGATAAACTCAGGATAAATGTCTCGGAAATATAGTAAGGCGCGTGGTGGTGCGGCCCGCCGGAAATGGAAGCTTGCGGTCGGATACGGATATGTATTTCGTTTGGTTCGGCGAATTTTTTTTTTTTACTCCCTAACCCCTCCTTCTCATTCCTACTACCACCAACAGGAGGAGGAAAAACAGTTTTTGATATCCGGAGGGTTCTCTCATCGTTCCATCCCTTTCTTTTTTTTTGCCTTGTCAAGTGGACGAGAAAGTACAACGTAAGCTTGGGCTATCTTTCAAGGTCGAATTCTCGAGACACCCACGTTATAATACCTTGTGCTCTAAGCGTGGCGGAATCACAAAAGGGTTCGCCGAGCGTATCATCGTCGAACAAAGGACAGCTTGTCCAAACAGAATCTTACACGACGAGTCCGTGCATCTTCGACGATACATGGAATATCAGCTTGACTTCTTCTTAACTTTCAAGGAAGTAACACCGACTAAGAAATGAGTCCTCTTTGATCGATCGATCGAAATTAGTTCTCAGCCGTGAAAACTCAAGAAATAAAGAGAAAGGAAGTTAGTCTTTTTCAAAGTTCTTCTCTTCGTCTACTTTTTCTTCTTATTCTTATTCTTCTTCTTCTTCTTCTTTTGTTGAAAGTTAAAAGGGACTGGTATTTCTATAGAAAAGGTACACACACGTTATCTTTCATCAGGTACGTTACCGATACGCTTGTTTAACATTTCTTATGCAACATTTTAATGCTTCCCCTTTTTATTATAAACACCGAACGTCATTTAGAAAAACTTGTAAACTTTTTTACCCTTTCCGATAAGAGTTTTCCCCAAGTCTCTAGTATTTTTAGAAGACTACAAAAAAGGTACGATAATGGAGAGAATACTCTTGTATCTTTTATATAAAGAAAAACAAATGGTAAAGTTAGTAAAGTGTTCTTAAGCTAGACTGCATCTTTGAAATTTCAAAGAGTTATTTATTAAAACAATCAAAAGAACTTGAAACAAAAAGTAAGGAGAATAAAATGGATAGATGAGTAAGAAGAGAAAGAAGAAGAAGAAGAAGAAGAAGAGTACCGTTGGTCTCGCAGATTTTCACTGTATCGTATCCCGATCGATTCTTCTCGCATGATTAACTCAACCGTAAGATACTCTCTAACAATGTAAACCAAACAGGTAGTTCGGCTTCACGATGCATACTCGCGGCGCCCGTGTAATCTTATACGAAGAGGCAAGAAGTAAAGAGAAAGAGGAAGGAAAATAAAGAAAGAAATAAAGAAATAAAGAAGAAGAAGAAGAAGAAGAAGAAGGAGGCTGAGAAGACAAGAAACGGGACGCGGTGCACCGACATTGGCTCTGCTCCGAAGAATATTATACGGACGGTCTCGGATTACGTTCTGAACTACCTTCAAACGCATCGTCGATGATCCTCCCACGCTAAAGAAAATAACTCACGATAAATAAATAAATAAATAAATAAAATAAAAATGATAAGTAGAAAGGAAGAGACAATCTCACGGTTAAAGAATCACGCGAATCACAAAAGAGAAATCAAAAGAAAAAAAAAGGGTCATTAGAGTTTCCAGAAATGAATCAATTTCGTCGAAACGAAGAAAAAAAAAAAGGGAATGTTCAGTTTGAGAAAAGAGACGATAACTCATGTCTCGTTTCATGTGTGCCTTCTATCGTGTCCCGTGTCCTCGGACTATTATCCAACGTAGAAGGATGGATATTCCCTCGTAAACGTTAGCGAGAACAAGGATGCTTTTTGCTTTAGAAACGTATTGCGAGAACTCGCCGCGGCACATTCCGCTGTCTCTTACGAGTGAGAACGAGCCTGGCACCAGGCACATACTGGGCCTGTTGGTTCGAAGCTCGAAGACCGTAGAAAACATCCGTGGACCGTGCCGGCTCATCAACGCCTCCGACTCTACCGCGAAACCCATTGGCGCCCCGGGACAATGCCATCTGCATTCCGATCCTACCAGAGAGAACAAGAACGACAGAGATAGAACCTAAGAAGAGAAAGAAATAAAGAAAGAGAATAAGAAACTTAAGAAGTGAATCTCTTGAACCGGACTCGTTTCTTCTTTCTTGTACCTTGCCACGAACCCAACGACGCGATGAGTCTCTCGCTTCCGTTCATCCCTTTCTATCCTTTTTTTTTCATTCTTCATTTTATTTCGAATTTTTCTTCTTCTTATCTTTGATCCACGTCTGCAAAGATTTTTCTGCCATTTTAAAAAAAAAAGTAACTGTTCGCACCGATCTTAATGGACCTTTCGAATAAACCCTTTACTTTTAGTATTCTCTAATTAACGTCCTTGTGAAAATTTCTAAAAGAGATTACACGATTATTCCTTCGAACATCTTTCATGACCTACTTTCTTCGTACCCAGAGAAAGAAAGACGAGGTGGATAAAATCCGAGAAATAGACAGAAAGAGAGGGAATGTTTGAGATAGCAGGGAGTTCGAGGGATGGGGAATGGGGATTGGGGTTGGGGGATGGGAGGGAACAGGGAGAGGAAAACAGAGAGACAGCGATGAAACGTGGCGTGGAACGTTTAAACCGGAGTGCGTGATTTATCAGCGCCCGGCGCCGACGTCGCGCTCGTTGAATTTCAGCGAGCGAGCGTAAATGAAGCGTCTAACGACAATTTCGCCCGTTCAAGAAGAAGAAGAAGAAGAAGAAGAAGACGGTGTCTGTTGGGCCGAGGTATGGTTGGAGGGAAAGAACCTAAGGTGAGGTAGAAGTTGCTGCTTGGGGGAATACGAGCACCCTATTGCACCCAGCCTTCCTCTTCTTTATCTCTTTTACTTTTACTCTCTTTCTCTACTTTCAAAGAATCTTATATTATTCTCTTTCTCTCTATTCATCTTTTTCTTCTAAGATTATCTCGTCTTCCAAGCTTTTTGATAAATCCACAAATTTATTCTATTAATCATTAGATTTATTCAAAGACTTTTCCAAAATCGGAATAAACACCATGAAATAAGATTATATTTTAAATATTATACTCTTTGAATGATCGTTTTTGTTTCTTACTAAAAAAAAAAATACTATTTGACAAAAGACAAAAAAATATAAAAAGAAAAATTCACCTGCTTCCTACAGACATTTCCTACCAAGTTTTTTTTTTTCTTAGATAAAAGAAAGAAAAATACGTGAAATAAAGTAAGAAGGAACTTTAAAAAAAAGGATAAAGAAAAGAAAAAATAGTGGAAGAGAAAATTCTCGATGGAAAAGTTCGTCGCGTAGAGCTAACACGTAGAAAAAGATAAAAATAGAGTTAACGAGAGAGAAAGAGAGAAAGAGAGAAAGAGAGATAGGGAAAATGCAGTTTGATACGAAGGAATGAAGGAAGGAGTAAGAGAGAGAGAGAGAGAGAGAAACAAGGGAGAGTACTCTTTCTCTCTTCCACTCTCGGTGGAAGCTCGGCTGCTTGGTAGGTGGACGACAAGGGTTGGGGGTTGGGGGTTAGGGGTTGGAGGTTGGTTGGTTGGTAGTCGAGGGTTGGGAGGTAAAGGGGGACAGAAAGAGAGAGAAGGGCGCTCACGGAGATTTATGACAGGCGTTAAGCAGTAATGAAATTGCTCGTTGCTCGTTCCTCGTAGGGGGAATGGGAAGAAGAGCCGGTGGAAGCCGTTCAGGAGCTTTCGAGACTGAGAGAAGACTCGTCGTCGTCGTCGTCGTAGGGGTTGCTAGCTGCTGCTGCAGTTCGTTCGTTCGTTCGTTCGTTCATTCGTTCGTTTTGTAGATGGTGTGACGTAGCACGAAGACTCCAAAAGCTTCCTGTGTTCTCTTGGTACCTATCCTCAACCTATATGGGGGTTCCACAATTACCCTACGAGACTACTTTTAAGTATTCAATGCAATTTTCTTGTAGTTTCAATTTATTTATAAATTAGGTATTGGTAGACAAGGAATTGTCACATTTTTTACCACAATTCTGACATTTCTTTATCCACCAACTCAATGTATAAAAATATGCTAATACAATTTGCTTTTAAATTATATTTATATATATGAAAGTCAATCTTTTGTTAATATAACACATTAAACTTACAATAACTGAACACAACTCTAACGTGTTATATCAAAACCACAAAAATTCAATCAGAGTTGACCGAGAAGAACAAACTAGGAAAACAATTATAGTTCAAAAGGGGAAAATATGAAGCTAGAGATAAATATAATTCTGTGGGTATGTTTGATATTCATATCGATAAAAAGGAACTAGCATATCGAGGAGAGAACTCAAGCGATACGATTTCATCTAACCAAGAAAAGAGAAAAAAAGAAATAAAGAAAGAGAAAGAGAGAAAGGTAAAGGAGAAACGTCTCTTAAATCATAGTGCTTCGAGTGACGTGCCGGCAGATAGGAAGGAGATAAGACGACTACGACGAAGACTACGACGAGAGGGAAAGAAAACGAAATAAGGAATGAAGAGAAGGAACGATGGAACGATGGAACGATGGAACGAACGAGCGGTACGGCTCGCGCCTATCAAAGAAACTCCATCGGAGTTCCTTGGAGCTACGAGTGTCCAAGCTACGGCGTCAATGTCAACGGCCTAATCATGACTAATGGTTCCTTGCTAGCGTTCATCCTTCTCCACCTCTCTAAACCAGCAACACAGCAACAGCAGCATCAACTAAAGGAAAAGAGGTGCGTTCTCTTCGCACAAATACAACCTTATTCTCCACCCAATACGTACAAACTTCTTCCTAGGGTTTTAAACCAACGTGTGTTGTACGCCGTCAGGGTTACGTACTGCGAGTAATGCGCTGGCATGGCATAATCGTGCGTGTACTCTCTGATGAAAAAGGAGTAAAAAGAAAATCAAGGAAAGGGCGATGGGGCCACGTCATGTATATATATATATGTGTGTGTATGTGTGTGTGAGAGAGAGAGAGAGAGAAAGAAGGAGAGATAGGCTTTTTGTAAAATCGTTATTTCTCGTTTCTCGTACGTAAGAGTAGTACCTTCCTTACCTACAGTGACGTTTTCACAGAGGAGCGAAAGTCGATCCCTATCTCATCATGTTCTCTCTTTCTCTCTCTCTTTTTCTTATTTTTTCTCTACGCTCAACGATTCCACAGAGTCGACTTTGATTTTGAATTTTACTTCGAAAGAGAGAGAGAGAGAGAGATTTTTTATCCAATTAGCATGCACAACGTCGCGGAATCTTTTTATACTGATATAATCTCCCTGTATAACGCGGTCCCATATCTCGCGATATTACGATTAATGCAATTTGACGTCGGCATTCCGAACGAACGAACGAACGAACGAACGAACGAACGAACGAACGAACGAAAAGGAACGAAGGAACGAGCGAATAAGACCGAGCGAATTCGAACGAGCGTGCCGTCACGATGTCCCTCGAGCGAGACTCCTCCTCGAACACGAATGAATCCTGATTATCCAGAGGAGATACGTCTTGCCGATAGAAAGTTGGAATTTTTCGATCTAACCCCCCTCTCTTCTACCCCATTCTCTTGCTTTTATTCTTCCTCTTTTTCCTTTTTCTTTTTGGGCTTTATTAATACGCTCGGATGTTTTATCCTTTCGTCCAACCAGTACGTTCTTCTTCTTCATCTTCTTCTGTTTGGTTTTTTTTAGATTTTTGATATCATTCGTTCTTTCTTCTCATCTACAAATCCAATGCGATATCTAATTAAACGGTAATTTTGTCGAACGACACCCATAGTTAGTTCTCCTTTACCTGTAAATGCCGTAACGCAATATCTTGGCTTACGCCATTTACGTAACACGTTACGTTCCACGGAAGGCTGCTTTAAGTAGCTACGTCAGAATTATATATCCATTATGGCCGGGCGTTAATTTGGTGTGAACAGAGACTTGTGCGTGTAGAGGAGAGAGAGAGAGAGAGAGAGAGAGAGAGAGAGAGAGAGAGAGAGAGGTTTGACGATTACAGTACAACCTAGGGTCCCTGTTGCTCGTATTTTAATTAATGGCCTATCCCTGCCATTAGAATTCTTCGATACTAATTATTACGCAAGAGACCTTGCATGAGACGAGACGCCTCTTACGTAAACACCACTTCTACCTACAAATAATATCTCTACTCTAGAGATATATTAGATCGTTCCTGAAACTAGATTTTTCATTAATTATATCCATCCATTTAAGATTTTATTTATTTTTACTGTCTCATGATATGTTGGGAAGTACGTACGTATGATAACCACGTTACTTAGAGAGAGAAAAAAAATCACAAGAAACCTATCATTTTATTGAACGTGTGACTTATACTATCTTATTATCAATTTCAAAAGATTCTTTTATAAACTATTCGAGTAATAAAAAAAAAACAACTAAGAATAAGAGAAAGAAGAAGGACACGTAATTCCGTCACGTTAGCTCGTAGAGAGAAAACGTTTCTGAATTCCCGGCAGATCGAATGCCACTGCTATAGGCGATTCGGATGAACCAAAGACGAAGTGGAAGAGAGATAGAGTCTGATAGTATGTGTGTGTGTGAGTATGTGTATGTGAGAGAGAGAGAGAGAGAGAGAGAGAGAGAGTGGGATTGCTTATATAGAGATGGTCGACCGTGATATAAGATCCTCCGGATCCCGTAGGAAATCCCAGGAACGGATCTATCTTACCCCGAGGGATAGCGTTGGTGGTAGGAATCGTGGGTAGAGGGGTAAGGAGAGAAGGTGGTTCACCTGTCAGCCTGAATTAAAGGATGGTCGAGGTCGCGAGCGTGCAGAGAGGGTGGAGAGAGGAATAGGTGATGCTAGTTCTCCTAGTTCTCCTAGTTCTTCTAGTTCTCCTAGTGCTGCTAGTTTCTACCCATTTCGTGAATTCTCCGACGAATATAAGAAATAAAAAGAAAGAAAAAGGAAGAGAGAGAGAGAAAAAGACGTTGTTTTGACGTTAACCAACCTAAAAGAATCTTTCGTCGTATATTTTATTAGGATTTTGAAAAAGGTTTCTTTCATTTCTTTACCAAAACCTTCCTTTCACTTGATCATAGTTCATATAGTAAACTAATACTCTAATGGAACTAACGTTTTTATCTTACATCTAACAAATTATAATAATCTTCTATATATATATATATATATTCTCAAACAAGTTATCCAAGAAGATATATACTTACAAAGAAGAGAAATATTTCATGTATTTATGCATGTAATGGTACTTAACTAGATTGCCTTGTTTAAAATTCATCGAACATAGGAATTGTTTTAATCGAGAATCACGGTTAACGTCTCAATCCTTTGGAAAAGGGAGAAAATAGATACGAAATGGGACTGATATACTATTCGAATTTAAACGAATGGATCCGGTGATTAATGTAGCTATTCCTATTATAGTAAACAACAGAAAACCGCAGGTATTTCTAAGACTTTTCTCGTACCTTATTCTCTAACGAAAGAAAAGATTCTTTGATCGAACGGGAAGGTGAAGGGAATTGCTTTCCTTATACATATATATACACTACTACTATATATATATACACACACAGTAGAAGTAGAAGTAGAAGTAAAAGTAGAAATAGACGACACTCTCTCTCCCCCGGTCGTCTTAGAAAGACAAAATTACTCGTCGAAGAAGAAGGTATATAGTTGAGGTTAAAGGGGGGAGGGAAGGGGGATATATTCTATCCTCTACCTTGCCGTTTACGCATCCCTGCGAGAGATAGAAGAGTCGAGATGAGAACACGAAGGAGAGTCGGCTGCTCGGAAGTCGCCATGTAAGGACAAAGAAATAAGCAAAAGGACGAGCTCGGAAAAGGAGGAGATGAAGAAGAAGAAGAAGAAGAAGAAGGAGGTGGAGAAGGTGGAGAAGGAGGAGGAGTAAGAGACGAGGAACGATACCGTCTGTGAAGACCGTGAAATCCGGATCCACTCTAAGCTTCGTTCGGTCGGCGACTCTCTTTCTCTCTCTCATCTTTCTCTCATCTCTCTCACTCTTCTCTCTTCTCTTCTCGACTCGTCTCTCGCAGCAGACTTCCAATCCGATAAAAGGAGGATGCACGGAGAAGCGCGAAGAGACGCGCGTAGCGAATCGCCTTGCCGGTTCGTTCGTTCGTTCGTTCGTTCGGCTCGCTGCTTCGTTACCTTACGAAAGAGAGATACGAAGAAAAAAGGGAAAAGGGGGGAAGGATACCAAAGGAGCCGCAAAAATCGAAATACGAGTACCTAAGAACGTGTGCACGCGTGTCCCTTCCACATGGTCTACCTGAGAATAAAAAATATATATCTTGGACGATCTCTAAAGATTATTAACATAATAAGGAGACCAAAGATACCTCTCTTCCTCCCCCCCATTCCCTCCCTCATTCTCATCCGATCTACCATTACTTTATGACAACCACCTTTTACTAATCTTCTTTACACTGATTTGTTTTTTTCTTTGCGATGTTTTCACTATTATTTTACATATACACAAGTATATGTTGTAGGATGAATGAAATAGTTTGTGTAATAAAGACCTTTCGAGCATTTTTCAAGAATTGAAACGTTTATTTTTTAGTTAAGTTAAGTTAAGTTAAGTTTTGGTTTGGTTTCAGTCAGTAAGGTTGTATCTGTAATCTTAATAAATCTTTACTCTTACAATTACTCCTCTCACTATCTCTCATTTACTATATATCCATCCTACAATATATATATTTATATATGTATTTATTAGATATTAATAAATGCATTGTTAATTAACGAGAGAGAATAGCAAATATACTATATATCTCCATCCGAAACTTTAACAAGCACGTTACCCGCCTGTTTCCGCTTGCGGTTCTCTCGATCGTTCGTTCGCTACTCGGCTGTAAATAATTCGTTTAGAATACGCGTTCCGCTGTTTTGTTTCACGCGTATATCAAGCACCGTCAGTAATGGTATATACATGTGGGGGTGTATATATGTTTTATATATTCGTGTATGTGTGTGTGTTAGTTTCATGGCGCAAAATTTCCGTTGGCCTATCTTTTGTTCGCGATAGGTATGCTAATTAGTGTCGACGTGTAAACGCGCGTTGCGATATTAATAATGCACGATTATCGGCAACGGTTCGGTCGTGTTTGGGAAAAACGAAAGAATAGGAGCGAAATATCATCAAAAAACCATACTCCTCTTCTCTTTCTCTCTCTCACCCCCTCTCACTTTCCCGATACACCTATTATAAAATCAACGCTGTCGGAAGTACGGTCTAATATTAAATCGCATATCGAGAACCTGCATCTATAATTCTTCAAATATTCATCGACAAATTTAAATTAGATTATGAAAGAAAACAAAACAAAAAAATTCATCCTTTCTAAAATGAATTCGATACAATTTCTTATTTTAAATCTTTACCCCCTTACGAAACGATACGAAAAAAAAAGAAAAAGGGAGGAAAGATATAAGGAAGCAAAAGTTACGTATATCATTCGTCAGTTGACCGAAAATTTCCTGAAACCAGTTTCAAACCTATCCCAAAGAGGAAGAATCATTCTGCCGACCACTGTGAAAGTGTTTAATGTATTGTGAATAATATAATCCTCGAGCCGTATCCTATCCGAACGTTACCCTATTACTGCTCCAAGGGGCTAGGGGAGAAGAGAGGAGGAAGAGGAGGGTCGATAGGAGAAAAAAGAAAAACAAGAAAAAAGAAAAAAGGACGAACAAGAGGCAGATGAAAGCGGAGAGCAAGGAGTCGAGACATCAAGTATTGATGCCTTCTCCATGTTACTCGTATCCACGTATGCACAGGTACCAACACACAGCAAAACTCAAACTAACACACACACACACACACACACATACATATACTAAACATCCTAGTAACGTATACGCATAATACAGAGGGAAGTACGATAGCCTCTAATGCCAAGCTGGTGTACATCGTGTCTGGATGTCCAGCACTCTCCTTAATGGGGTGCCACTGATATCCTCTCCTCCTTCATTCTACACACACACACACACTTAGAAGAAGATACATATATAGAAGGACAGAATCATGCGAGTGTATGTATGTTTGGTCGACAGGATCGTGTCCAGGACGATCTCTAAGGAAGAAGCTATTTTTCTTTCTTCTTCTTCTTCTTCGTGTCGTCGAAGTACTTACTTCCCTTCTCCTTTCCCCTTCGTTAAGCTTCTCGTACCTCATCTTTCAAAGACTCGCACCCTCCTCCTTTCTCCCCACCCTCCCCACCCCACTCTTTCTATTTTATTTCTTTTTTTTCTATTGCTCCTTCTTCTTCTTCTTATCTCCGACTAGACGACGCCTAGGAAAGAATTTAGCAGGTCTACCGGGAATCGCGGGTAAAGCACACCTTAATGGGGTATTGCAATTCGTGGAAGAATCATTAACGTCATTCGAATCCAAAGAGAAGTTCTTTGTCTTTTTCATTAGTTGTTGTTGTTGTTGGTTGTTAGTTGGTTGGTTGGTTGGTTAGTTATACGGTCGGATTAACTGAAACGCGTTTTGTCTCATCTCTGATGGAACACGCATCACCGCATTTAAGATTTGCTCTATAAATCTGTGACATTCTTTAACCAGCTGCTTAGAAATTCCACACGTGTTTTATTATCTTCCCGATAATTGTGGTCTTTGAAGTATTTAAAATGGATACGCGTAAGTAAAATGGGATAAATACCGATATCCATATTTATCTTAAATGATTTTATTTGTCACGAACACGTTTGGTTCTAATTTAGATTTATAGATTAATTGATATAAAAATGATGATAAAGTTAACGAATAAAAAAATGGGATCAACGTACACGAGACGTGAGAGATTTTCGAGTCAAATAAACGATAAAAGGTACTGAGAAATTCTAATGAGTGACCTAAACGTTAATACCACCAGGCAGTTTCCATAGCATGTGAGTATGCGATGATAGGAACGTTAGCATCCTACATCTCCCATTTTAGTATTCATTCCTCTCTACTCCTACTGTTGGTTGGACGAAAGGGATATAATACGTAGCCTGCTTTAAACCTATGAATGCATATTCAAGATACGAATGTTTTAAATCCTGCTAGGATTACCAGTCGACGAGGAGCTTCTACTTTCCAGAATACACAAGTGAGAAAGAGAGAAAGAAAAAGAGATAGGGGATGGAATCATTAAACTGCTGCGAATGAGTTTTATCATTTTCCATATCGACATAGAAAAGAAAGAGGATCCCGAAGAGAGGAAAACGACGATGAGATTCAAACGCAAAAGAGAAAAAAAAGATATTAACCCAAAGAGAGAGAGAGAGAGAGAGAGAAAGACAAGAAAAACGAGAGTGTGTGTGAATGCGACAGAGAAAGAGAGAGTGAAAGAGAGGGGGGAGGGGGGAGGGAGACGACGAGGGTGAGGGATTAACGGCGATAAATTTCGCAAAAATAGGGGCTTACTCTGTCGCCCAGCGACAGTCTAATCCTGAGGCCGCGCACCTCTCCCTCCCACCCTCCCCCCTCCCTCCCTTCGGCCCCTTTAAATGTAGAGGATGGGGACTCGCCATAGGATTCGTCGACTCTTTCGCGAGAAACGATACGACTATCTTTTTCTTCTTTTCTTTTTTACTTTTTTTCCTTTACCTTTTCTCCTCTCTCTCTCTCTTTCTCTTTTTCTTTCGTAGGAGCGAATCACCAGCCATCGCAGAATCCGCCGGTACCCGTACTTTTTGCAATTATCTACTCGGCTCTTAAGGATATTGCTCGTTTTTTTAAATTCGTACGAACACGTCCGAGTTTTCTCTAACTTTTCTTCTATTCATTCATTCATTCATTCATTCTTTGTAAAAAAAAAATTAAAATTATTTGATAAACTGTCAAAATATTAGCACGTAACTTGAAAGTTACATGGGTCTATAAAAGGTTAAATATTCTAAGATTTATTACAGAAGGTTAATACAAATTCGACGAATGAACGTTCAATAAAATTATTTCCTATTCCTTACTTTACCATCTCTTTCTCTTTTTCTTATTCATTCTCATGCTCCAGAAGGGAGAGAAAAAAATCAAAAGAATCACGAAAGATCGTTTTAAGCCGTTTGATTCGAGAAACGTGCCAAGGAGACGAAGAAAACCCACATCCATTTTGCTTCTTTCTGAGCGAGTCTGCTGCGTGGGCGAGAGAAGAGTATCCTTCGAAGGATTCCAACAGAATAAAAGAGAGAAAGAGAAAGAGAGAAGGAAAGAGAGTGAAGGAGAGCAAGATAAAAGGAGAGATTCGGCATTCAGCCGCGCGTCCAGAACGGGCGCAACAATGGCCGCGCATCAACATAATTACAGTTCGCCTCGGTTGCCGAGACGTAGTCCTTCTCTCTCTCTCTTTCTCTCTCTGATTCTCATTCCATCTCTTTTCCTCTTACACTCGACGAGGGCCAAGTATTATATTCAAATGCGAGCCGAGGCGGCGCCAGTGAGCAAGAGGAAGCAAGGGGTTGCCATGCCTCGAGGCTGAGAGGAGGTTGAAGGTTGTAGGTCGAGGGAGAGGAGGGTTGAAGAGAGAAGAAGAAGAAGAACAGAGAGAGAGAGAGGGTGGAGGGATAACCGACGGAGGAACACAGAAATGTCGCTTCGAGCGAGCCCGGCGATTCCCAGGAGAGGAAATTACGTCGTCTGGCTTGACCCCTCCATCACCTCGGCTACGTTTCCTCCTTGGTCAAAAGGGAGGGAAGAGGGCTGTCGGTGAGAGGACGACGGTGAGGGTGGCCGCTGCCCACGGCTCTGCTGCGATACCGGCACTCGCCATTTCCAGCTCCACCCTCGGACTCCGATAGAAGAGAGTGAGAGAGTGAGAGAGAGAAAAGGATAAGAGATATAGGAGAGGATAATATCCGAAAAAAAATAAAATAAAAATATAAAAAAAAAATCTATCGAAATCACGATCGATCGTATTGCACCGATGACTCTTTAAATATTCTTCCCAAGATTTTTCTTTTCTCGTAGAGAGGATAATATAAACGATATATGTGCTCATAATTATGAAAGTGGATAAATTAAAAAGAAAATAAGTTTATCAGTTTTTTGACATCACATTATTTTAAATTAAATTAATTCAATGTAATCTTGACGATATTGTCAAAAATCGAACCATTAGATAGTGGTTGTAATTTTAACATCATAATTCAATTACAAAATCAAATGCAATTTATGGCACATATGATTTATAGTTTGTGCATACTGGGCTTACACACATACCTTAGAAGAATACATTTCTGTTTTATTATATTTCTTTTCTTGGAAAATCTTTTAATAAGTATTTAGTTGTTCCTTTAACTATGAAGAACAGAGTATGATGTTTTCAAACTAATTGTTTTACATATGTTATATATATTTATATATGGTATATCTTTCAATTAATATTCTTTGTATGAAATTATCTTCAATGTTTATTATAATCTCTAATCTGCATTACAGCACTTCGACTTTTTATAATCGTAATTTTCTATTTTTGAATTAATAAGGTTCATCCCGTAAAATAAATAAACGTGTATTGAATGGTTAAAAAATTAAAGATTAAATAAAATAACATTTGATGTGTAGAAAATAATCAAAATGTACGTTTGTATGTATCTGAAGAAGAAATCAGTGACACGTATACGTTGAATCTTAAGAGAGATGATAAATATTCTAAAGGAATCGATAATATCGTTCACCAACGGAACATATTTTTCGAAATAAACGGAATGAAAGGATACTGCGCGATAAATATCCCTCTATGGAGGTTGGAGAAAAGAGAAAATAGAGAAAAAGAAAAAGAGAGAGAGCACGTCACGTCGTAACTGAGAATAAAAAAAAAAACAAAAACGGGGAATAAGGAGAAAGGCTTGGGCGAGCGGGAAAAAGGGTGTATCGCGTGTGCTTGTCGAGGTATACGAGAGAAAGAACCAAAGGAAGAGGATGAGAAAGAGAGAGAGAAGAAGAGGGTGGGTCGAACATTGACTTCCCACGAGAAAGAAACCCGCGGCGGCATGAGGAGGATTTGTTCGAGCGGAAAACTGCCGGTCGATGTATGCAAACGTCTCTTCCACGTCCTTCGAAGCCGATAGGGTGACAACGGGCGTGTCGTGTCGTGTCGAGACTCTCAGGGACCCGGTTATCTTACTAAAAAAAAAAAAGAAAAAAAAAGAGAGAGAGAGAGAGAGAGAAAAAAAAACGTCGTACAAGTATTGTCCACAAGAGCTGAGAAATCCCTGACTGCTCGTGTGCAATAAAAGGAAAGTTAAAGTTAAGGACTAGAGGGTATTCCACGAATCGGTCCAGTAGTCCTTTTTAACGTCGAGACCTTGACCCGTGAACTTTGGTTACGTCGAGTCGTGCGCCACCGGAAACAGGTGGATAATGGTTAGTTTCAGTGCGTTTAAACGACAGAGGGAAGAGGGAGGAGGGACAATAGATATCAGTTTTGTTGTATGCGGTTGCGTCAGGGTGGCAAAGGACGACGGGACCCGAGATAGGAGATCTAAGTGGGCCATGCCGAGCTACGGTTATGGCAGCATAAAACGTTCCGCTAGTGGTACCGGAGAGGGCAGGAACAGTCGACGTTGAGTACCGTAGAGAGAGCCCCTTTACGGCCGAAAAAACTGCCGCTATGATTGTCTATGCAAATTGTTTAAGATATCCCTCGGTCTCTGAAAACGGGGTACCCGCAAAGCACGCGCTTCTTTTTCTCCTGATTCCCGACCTTCTTCTCTCTTTTCTTTCCTTTCCTTTTCTTTTTTTTTTCTTCACGTAAGAATCACTCTCGGAAGAATACGCGTACCGCAGCAACGTTATCGTCTCGATAAAATAATTGAAAATGGAGAAATGTAATAGACAGATATATAAGATGATGAATATAAATTAAACATCTAAGATGATGTTTTGTTTTTTAGAACGTGCTAACAGTTCACACGTTTAGATATTAAAATGCCATTTGATTATTTTTTGAAGTCAATCAATCAGTCAACAATTATTTTTAAGATGGGTATCTTCAAAGTGGTACAATTCATATTCTTATAAAGATTTTTGTCTGAAAATTTTTATATACCCTACTGAAATATTAATAAATATATCACAAAAAATTCGAAGACAGTTCTGTCTTTCGTTTTTAGAAAAAAAATTCTTAAATAATGTTTAAGAAAGGAGTTATCACAAAGGGTTACCTTCAAAAAGAAAAATGTGCATCTGTAATCGGTTGATCGAATTAAATATTGGCCAATACTAATATGGATGAATTAAAGATCCCTAAGATGATAGGCCGAACGTGTTGAGCACGTTGAATGAAACGCATTTCATTATCGATCTCGATGTGCACGACTCGATATCTCTCTCACACACACACACACTTTCTCTCTTTCACTGTTGAACCACTGTTGGCCCGCCTTATTCCTTCCTCTCCGCGGCCCGGTAATGGTATTGCCGGTTTGTGGTTTGTATCGGCAGCCTTACCTACCTTAGATAGCTTATTGATTGCCTCGACTGCACTCCGTTCTCCCGTTACACGACAATGTAGAATATACGCTCCGCCTGAAACCGCCTCTGTGTTCGCAACCTTATACCGGGTGTAACCCTAACTTTAACATCGTTCTTACGATCCATTACAATTATTTCATACATTTATTTTAATCCGTTAACAGTTTAATTCAACATACCCCTAACGCAACTGTAACTTTAATATCATTTTTTCCCTGCGTTACAATAATCTCATACATTTGAATCCGTTAACCGTTTAATTACCAACCTTATTTTAATCATGCTAAACACGAAACTATATTTTAAAAAGTGTTACATACCAAATTAATAAGTTAATCATATAAACATATTAATTTGATTCTATTTAATATAATTAATTGTGTTTTTTTTCTTTCTGCTTTGTAAAAGTAACTTCAACTGTTCCAAGTACTAGCAATAATGTTATCCAATCTTATTCTACTATGATATACTATAAACGAGAAATAAAGAAATAGAAAAAGACAAAAGAAGAAAAAAAGGTAGTATAAGAAAAGGGTGGAGGTAGAAAATAAAGAATTGCTAAAGCAAGAAATAAATCGTGTTTCATGGAAAAGTCAGTTTTATCGTCCGGAGAGGTTTCTGTATTTGCCACCCGATATATGTGAAACGAAGTAGCATAGAGCACAGAACTGGCAAATGTAATTTCGTAGAATGTTTCCATTGATATAAGAAGAGCAGGAGCTTGTTGGTAGTTCGGAGGAACGGTTGAGTATATGGAGTAACAGAAAGAGAAAGATGAAGAAGAAGAAGAAAGAAGAGGTGGAGGAAGAAAAGGGAGATGAAGGGGGAGATGAAGGGGGAGATGAAGGGGGAGGTAGAAAATGGAAGAACGGAAGGAGGTGGCGGAAGGAGGAGCAAAGTCGCAGGAAACTGCAAGCTAGACGGATATATCTCCCGAGTAAATTAAAATGGATTATATATGTCGACTCCATCTTCAATCTTTATTCTTTCCAGCAACGGCTCGCGCAACCCCCTCGGGGCTTTGGTTTATTGCTCAAGGCCTCCTGCACCCCGCGGGTAATTGTTATTGCTCAGAAATGAATGTGCAGTTTTCTTCTTTTTCTTATTCTTATTCTCTCGCAAAGAACCTCGAACGAATCCCGGTACAAACGGGAACGTGTATTCTTCTATACGTCTGTTTTTTATATTTTTTTTTTTATATGGATTTTCTATGACCTTTCTTAAACTCTTATAAATATATATTTTCCCATCGCGTAAATATAAAACTTAAGATAATTTCAACCAATCATATAGAATTGCATCTACTCGTATAATTATCTACCCTAACTACGTTTGATTATACCGGTTCCTGTCAGATTATTTAAAGTCCAGTCAACGTGGGTACAATTTAATTGAACGGATTACTGACTCTCGTTCGAAAGTAACAAGAAGAAAATAAATAACATAAAATAACTGCACGTTGTTGATTCTAAAGAAACGAGAAGTGGTGGTTCATAGATGAGTGACACTCGAACTCGTATAAATAAAAAATTAGAAAAATAATAATAATAATACGTTTGCGTAATTAAATAATTACCAATATTCGATTAATAGTATAATTACTGAATAACGTAAAGAAAAACAACGAAATAAAATAAATATACGATTGAGATTAAAAAAACAGAAAATCATTTTAAGAGAATTTCATTCGATGATACGATACGATTGGTTGAAGTCAGTTAAATACGATTTTGGATAGAAGCACGAGACATCGAGTCAAGCATGATGCATGCTCCTCTTCCGTCTAATTAAACTTAGGGAACGTTGTCGCTGAGTTGCTTGCTACGTTGCTTTCTACGTTGCTTGTTAGGTTACTTCATCGGACCGACATCGTACTGCGAAAGATGCTCCACCACATCGGATAGCTTTCAAAATGACAAGCAAACTACTACTACTACTACCACTACTCGTTGGAAAGAGGAGCCTATAAAAGATGTTCACGAGTGCGAACGAGACACAAAGTTCCATAGATACATGGTTGCATAAATATATCTACCCATAGGATTAAAAATAGGAGGAAAATCTTGTATCTTGTTACTGTCACGATACAAATTCATTTTTCTAACCTAATAATTATCGCTCCGATGATTCAGATCACGCTAAGAAAGCTAGCATGTGTGTAATTTCTTAAAAGAGCTTAGAAAGTTAATCAAGCTGCTAGGTTTTCATGCTTCAACGAATAAACGGAACGTTTATATGTGTACAAGACTTTTAACGAATATCTGAGAATATTGATTCACTGTGTAACTCATTATTCAAATTATCTACCATTTTTTTCTTTTCTCCTTTATTATTTCTTTCTTTCTTCTTCATTTATCGACTAACAACTTCCTCGTTTTCTCTCGAGCAATCTACTTTCGTTAACGTTTCGTATTAATATAAAACGTTTAGGTACAAGTAACGTTCACTTTCGATCAGTGAAACGGGAATTTCTTGATGATAGTTTATTACACAGATCGCATGCACTTTATCCTACTTCCTGTAATATTCTATAAACCGAGCGTGAACAAATGCATATATAACTCAAGTTTTCAAAACTTTTCGAGATGCTTACAAAAAACAAAAAGGAAACCAAGTTAAAAAAGTTCTGATTACTCTCAGACAAGAGGGGTTTTGAAATATAAATTTGAGAATACGTTTAATCGTTTGTAATAAACTGGGAAGATCTATGGGGTTAGTTGGTGAATCGAGGCATAGTAAAAAACATATCCGAGGAATCTTAGAATAGAGAGTGGTTAGCCAAAACGTGTAATCGTAAAATCAATGATACTCGAGTAATAATCGAAATGAAACGGGGTGAAAGAATAATTTCGAATCGAGGTATGAGTAAAAATAAAAAGAAGTTATCGAATATGTGTCTATAGTTGAAAAGGATAAAGAAAGACATACGTCTAGGGACACTTTGAAACGCGTATATCCCGGAGTCCCGATGCGGGGCATGGCTTACACTAAAATCCTTTTAACTTGGACCATCCTGCCATTCGGAAGCCGTTAACAACGCAAAAGCTCTCGACGACGCGATTAACCGAGAGAAGCAGAGAGTAGTACCAACAGCAACAGCAACAGCAACAGTACCAGTGATCGCAACCGGTACTCGCGTTATGCCACCAGTACCACCGGGCTGCTGCTGCTGCTCGTCTTTTCACGAGGGCGATATCGTCATCGTGCAAACAGCGTATATGCATTAAACCGTGAACCCACTATCCACGCCGTCATATCCAATACAGGTTGTGCGTTGCGGGGGTCGTAGGAGTTGCAGGAGGGTGAGTGGGTAGGAATGAGTGAGTGAGTGAGTGAGTGAGTGAGTGAGTGAGTAAGTGCGTGAGTGAGAGAGAGAGAGAGAGAGAGGAAAGGTGGTGCATATATAGGGTGCTTTCGAGGGTGTCTGCCAAGCCACCCCTACGCCTCCTACCCTCGTGCGGTAATGGCATTAACCGAGCTGCAATATGATTACCGCTCTCGCAAGGTAACTTGATCATACCCGAAATCTATAGGGTGTCCGGATAGAACGTTTCAGAGATAGACAGAGACGAACGGAATACTATGACGAGAATAAAAAAAGAGAGAGAGAGAAGAAGGTGTCGTTCTAGTCTCGAGAAACCGTTCATGCAATTGTCTCTCATTTTCCCTTTTATCTTTCTTTATTTCTTTATTTCTTTGTTTCTATCTTTCTCTCTCCCCCTTAATCGTAGTGTACGCTTTTTGCAGCTCGGATTACCCGTAAATCATTAGACGATGGAACAACCCCAAGCTAGAATCGACGTTCCTTATCCGGGCATTAGGAGATTACTCTTTACTCAAGCTCGTTTCTTTCCACTTAAGTTTTCTTCTATCTTACTTTTTTTCCCCTCCCTCCTTCTTCTTTTATTCTATCATTATATCTTTTTCTATTGCTATAGTTTTATACGAAAATTCTTTAGAAAATATTTGCAGCTAAGCTAAAGGAATATTATTCCGGTACTATTTATGAAGTTTTAAACAATTGATATCTCTGATTGTAATGTGCAATGTTGTTTATAAATTCTTATATAAAAAATAACATAGAGTTTGAAATTAATTTCTCTGAAGTAAGAATATTCTTGCGAGATCAATTTAGTGTAAAGAAACAATAAGAATCAAATGTATTTTATCTGATAAAAATTGATACCCAATTTGAAAAATGTAACGATGCTAAAATAAAATTTTAGACAATGTTTGCATCGTGAATTATTTCAAAATTAACAGCAACGACTGATACGAATATTTATTTGACTCGTTTTATAAATGTATTTATACTTGCTAATTTGCTATGATTAGTTTGTGGTGACGACGATGAAGACGACGAAGTGAGTAAGAATAAGAAGAAAAAAAACACACACGCACACACGCAAATGATAGGTGCTAATGAAGACGACGAAAAGTAGAAAAAGTAAAAAAACACATTGTCATTATCGTCGAGGAAAGTTGACATCTTGCGAAAGAAGAACGTCGTCGTCATAGTTCATAGTCGAGGTTCTAAGAAACGAATGAGAAAATGACACAAGCGAGTATAAAATTGAAAGAGACTTACCGTGAGGTGTTGAAACAGCCACGCCCTGAGAATGTTGGTCGCAACTTTAGGGAAGATTCCTCTCTTCTTCTGATTCTTCTTACCCGACGAATCGTCGTCTTCCTCTCCCGTCCCCTCACCGCTACCGATACTCGCGTTGCTCGCGTCACCTGTAACAATAAAACAAAAATAATCAATCAAAATATATGTAATATTTAATTTGAAAAGATATTAAAATGTATACAATGTTTTTCAACAGTTAACGTTAATATATTTTCATGAAATTAATGAAAAAGTAACTTTACCGTATTAATAATAAATACGTTCAACCCAGTTTCTTTACGTTTGATAGTTTTTGCATTAATCAAAAATTAATTTAAAAAAAATTTCTTTGATCGATATCGTTCCTGATTTTTTTCTACATTGTAGGAAACCGAAAGAACAAAATGTATATTTCATTTTTTGAAAATATTAATTAATACAGTCAGGGGAATTTTTTAAAGATAACAACCAATTATTTTCTTTGTTAATTAAACTCGTCAAGAAGTGAAAAGTTTCAAAATTATCGTCAGCTTACGTTTAGATGTATTTTGTCTTTATATCCATAAGTGCAAGTATCCATACATGTATATATCACTTTTCAACACTACACACACTCGCTCACATATGCATGTCACTTGCATAGGAAGAAAACAAGCAGACGACACACACACACACACATGTACACGTGACGCGAAATAAATGACGTACTTGATCTAATATCGTTGTTGTTTCTTCCGATGCTCGATGAAGACTATCGATTATTATGAAAAGTAGTTACGAATACATTCGAAAGATACCGAACATACACGAAGGTCAATTACAAATCTAACGACGAAATGACAATGTTCGGTTGTCGACATTAGCCGAGGAGTGACGGAGAGAAACGAACGTAAACAAAACATTGAACGTTCAACTAAGCCGGTAGTTAGGGAATGTTTTTCTATGTGTATTTCGTATTTAACGAATTTCCTAGAATTCACCGAGAGATATAAACAGTACCGATGGTTAAACTCGTTTTACTCAGACGTACACCTTCGTCTATGTTTCTCACAATACATTCAATACGTATAGGATTATTAATATATTTTTCTACAGCTGATCTACTTTTGTATCGCTGATCTATTTTTCTTAACAGTGACCTACATTTCAGCTAGTTACCACTCTATTCTTTTGATTTATCTTTCAAACACTCGAGTATTTATTTTGTATTTTCTAATATACTAAAGTTATCAAGTATAAAATGGAGCAAATTTCAATTAAATTATATGCATTTTTCGCTCCATTTCATACTTTACAACTTAATACAAACGCGTCTCGACTTTTTAAACGTAAACAAAATTTGTTTCTATTAAAAATATAGTTCCTTGTTTCATATCAGACACCTATTTTCTTCTCAGTTTTATCCATAATTAATGAAAGCATCTGAAGGATAAAATGATTATACTTAATATATAAATACGAGAATGATTTTAAACCGCGTATGCGATTTTCGATAGAAGGAAGAAAGAGAGGGAGAGATAGAAGGGGGTATGAATGTATACCATGGGCGATAACTAGCTTTGCCTCCATTTCGAACGACAGTTCCCATGCATACAAACACCATTAAGCCACCCGCAATATTCCGGTTTCCCCTTTTGCTTGGTGCACACACACACACGTATACCGAATCTCCAGATCCTTCCAACAACAACAACGACTACTACTACTATGACTATTACAACGACCCTTCCATATCCTCCTTCATATAAAATCCCCCTACCTCAGTTCACAACGCATTAATTCCCCGTCATTTATCAATCTTAGCTTTTTAATTGCACGTGACTCTCGGTCACTGGGGACCATCGTAATGAAGAACATTAAGGCCGGCTTAAGGTCACGGCTATCTACGAATATTTTTGTGAAAAAAAATATCTACGCGTGATTTGGTAGTTAAACAATAAAAATAAACAAACATTATTGGTCATTTCAAACGTAATACGAGTACAATAATAATCACCTCGTAGAAGAGAATTAATGAAAGATCGATAATGTGTGTTAAGATTAGAAGATTAGACGAAATTTAAGGGAGGGATCGAAAGAAATCTCTTATGATTTTCTTATTCTTTCGTAATACAAGGAATCGTTTGGGAAAGAAATAAAAAAAAAAAAAAAAAAGATAAAGGAAGGAAAGAAAAGGTAAAACGCGTTGCGCTACTTACGCCGACGGATTATAAATGACCGAGCTTTATCGTACTGCCCAAGGCTCTACGGAGGTTCTATCGTAACAGAGAGATCAGGGTTAGCACGCTTCTCTCAGGGGGTTCAGGATGACAGGTCGCCCGGGGGTGCCTCCGTGTCCTCCCTACCTCCCTTCCAAACCTCCCACCTACCCTACCCAACCCTATTCTCCTCTCCTCTCCTCTCTTTCTCTCCATCGATAGCATCACCACACCGTGACCACCACCACACCACCACCACCACACCACCACCACCACCATCACCAATACCAGTAACCTTTCAAAAGACCGCTCTCCTGCCCGAGATTAACTTTGAATTCGACGTACGGACCGAAGGGAAACTGGAGGGACGAAAAATTTGTCCGTCGTAGGAACGGACGGACCGGAACGACGGGAGATCGATGGAAATCGCTCCCGGAATACGACGCGTTCGTTCTACTCTCTTTCTTTCTTTCTTCCTTCCTTTCTTCCTCTTTCTTTTTGTTATTTTATTTCTAGGAGGGGATGGATAGAGAAAATGAGAAAATTTCAATCGATTCGAAAATCTCCATTCTCAACACACATACATACATACATATACAAATACATATTCTTTGAAAAAATAAAAAAATATAAAACACAGGTATTTCGATACGTGCCCGAACCGTTTTGATCGTATCCCGTTTTTTTGTCGTAGTTGTATTAGGTTTCTTTCTTTTGATTTTATTTTCTATCCATGAAACAAGGAAAGGTAATTTTGCGAGAAAATTGTCTAGACTATGGAACGTAGCTGAGCAATTTATCCTTAGAAAGGAGTAACGCAACAGTAACAACCATCGAGAAAACAATTACTATCTTCTTGGTTGATCTCGAGTAGCAGAAGAGTATCCAGGACCTCCCGGCGACGTCTTCTTCTTCTTCTTCTTCTTCTTCTTTAGCGATCTCCTTCGCGTCGCTTGTTTTCATTCGCCGGACAAGAAGCTAAGTCGAGAGAGAGAGAGAGAGAGAAAGAGAGAAAGAGGATCTTTCCAGGAGAGAACAAAAACGCGGCTACATCGTTGTCTCCGGTCCTTCGATGGTGGCTCCGTAATGGCGAGTAGTCCCGTAGAAAATGGATAGAACGGTCTGCGATGTAACTAGTGAGAACGAGAGAGACAAAGAGAGAGAAAGAAAGAGAGAGAGAGTGCTTGGAACGAGCGATGCGACTGGCCAGCGGAATAACGGAATGGTTAGTGGGAGCGTCCCTCTGATTGCAGTTAATTTACTCGACGAATCGGGTTAATGTAGCGTACAGACCGTATCGTGCGGCACCGTATACGAGCATAGACGTACCGGTAAAGAGGGTTTATCTCATTTATTCGACGATTGTCATCGCTGTAATGCCCGATTTCAAAACTGTCACCGGGCTCTCGCGAACGCCAACCAACAAACGCGTACTATACGAAGCTATCTCGAAATAATATATGTAACATATCATTGTCGTGAGAAACAATAAAAAAAAAAGGTAGAGAGAATAGAATTGTAATTAAAAAATTTACGAAAGATAAGAGAATAGGTTGAATTTTTAATATTCGAATTTAAACGAAAATTTCATACTCCTCCATCAATGTTTGGAATGAATCATTTCGATGAAGTGATTAAATATCAAACTCGTGGTTGGTTAAAGAAATCATGTATAATTTAGACAGGTTGTTATTTGGTGATTTTAGAATCAACCCACTCATAAATTGTCATCTATGAAACCGTAATTGTTGTTCGTTTGAATCCAATCAACGTCATACACATATCTAAATAAATTAAAATATAAATATATGTTTGTATAGATTAGTCCAAATTGATCGAGTCATTTAATTACACTTGTTCTTAAACTACCTACGCGTTATATCCTAAGAATAAAAAAGAAAACAAAGTTAACGGTGAAACGTCTCGGGTGTCTTGGAAAAATATTCAAAAAGAAAATCGTCAAGTAAGGTGCGTGAAGGTTTCAGCGTCGTAGGGTTGCAATCCGATGAATGCTCATTGGCGCGTGCACTAAGCGCGAGTAGGTTAACGTTTACGAGGATGCGCATCGAGTTGGAAGGGCAACAACAACGACTGGAGATAAAAAGAGAAAGAGAGAGAAAGAGAGAGAAAGAGAGAGAATGGTAGCTGAGCGAAGCCATATCGTCCTCGAGTTGATTTATGCACCGCACGCACCATTTTTACTGTCGTTTTATAGAGATTTAAGTGCGACCAATTATACGTTTACGCCGAGTCCGTGAAATGTGAGTAAAAGATGGTTAAGGGCTAACACAGGATTCGAAGGGAGGGTAAAAAAAGAGAGAGAGAGAGAGAGAAAGAGAGAAGAGAGTTTGTTTTCTATTCCTGTTTTCTTGCTAACTATATTAATACTTCAATTTAATATCATTATCATCATAAGTTCAGAGATGACTGAGGAGACCAACTTGAACGTAGGTTGGAGGCCGGGCTTATAACGCTTCATGACGCTTCTTTCGTTTCTTTCTTCGAAATGTCTCGGCTATACTTAGCAAACGGGATCGAGAATAAGCCGAGCCTATTTCCAGAACGCCTCGACCCATCGTGCTACTCGTCATTCCGAAAAACGAGAGATAGAGAGAGAAAGAGAGAGAAATAAATAGATAGATAGAAAGAAAAAGAGAAAGATGTTACAAGCCCTACGACTAAAGGGACGACAAAAAGAGACACGTCCTTAGGTTAAGGACGTTTCTAAAACTCGTCGAAAGATAGAGAGAAAGATTTATGACTTGTTAAAATTGAAATTCGAGATAATCACAGGGAAAGAAAGTAAATTAAGATGAATAGTATATATCTTTAACTAACAATAAGAATCGATAGTAATCTTGTTTGAAAATTTTCGAGTATGGTTATTCGTTCGATCGTCGACCCCATGAAAAAAAGTACAAAAAAAAATAAAAGAGAGAGAGAGAGAAGGATGCCACGCGATAAATCGAGGCACGCCGATGATCTTGCGCTCGCGCGAACCCACATGAGCCCACATGAGCCCACGAACCCACGAGCGAACGCGTCAAGCGAAAATGTCTTCCTCGAAGGCGAGGCTTCTGGCTCTATTTAGGGTGACCAGCATGCAACGTCGAAATAACACGCGCATATGGCCGCCGAAAATAAACTCCTCCTTATTCCATCCTCCGTCGAAGTAAGCGAGGACCGAATCTCTTTTCCACCTTCTCCCCCTTCTCATCCTATTTCTTCTCTTTCTCTTCCTTTTTCACCTCCATTCTACGTCTCATCGTTCCACTTCTTCGGCATTTCTAGCAACGTTCTTCTTCTTCTTCTTCTACTTGAAGACGAGAAAATGACAGAGAGACATTTATTTGCCAACTCAGTCTTTCTACCCCTACGTCACACATATACAACAAGCAACAGACGATATACACATTCGTGAAAGAGTAAGGGAGAGTGTCCTGTGTTACCTTCTTCCTATTTCTTCCCTCCTTCTTCTTCTCTTTCTCTATGAGTATCACTTTTCACGGTCACGAGATCTTACGATATCGAACTCTATATCTTGACTCGGTGCAGGTTATCTGTTTGCTAAGTACTATGCATCTCTCCCTTAGTCTCGATATAATTGTTCGAAACATGATATACCTTTTTGTGACGAAGACTAATAATAAGTATTACGTTTCACGAAAATTACGTGCCAATTTTCCTTTGTAGAATATTTTCAGGGAATACTTTTTATATCTGTCTATTGTCACGTAGTTGAATAAAAATTATACGTTCGATAAATATGGAAAGATTTTCTCTCAAAAAAAAAAACTTTCATAGACGATACTATCTCATATTCATAAATATGCCTATAATTATGAAAGTGGTCCAAGTCATATATTTCTTGTTTCGAGATATTTCATGAATTGCATTTGATTTTGTAATTGAATTATGACGTTGAAATTACAACCACTGTTTAATGGTTTATTTTTGACAATATCCAAAAGATTACATTGAATTAATTTAGTGTGAAATAATTAATAAACTCATTCTTTTTTATATAATTTTAACTTAGATCTACTTTCATAATTATGGGTTCAATTCGTCATAAACTTTCCCTACGATCTATTAATTCAACGATTCAATCATTTCAACGTTTACGAATTTATCTTATCGATATCAATCGTGAATTGTCTGATCATTCATTGATCCAATCATCTGAATCATTCTCCCAACACTTTAAATCAACTATCAGAAATTCAAAACGAGGATTAAACTTCGGATCAACAAATGTTTTCTCTCGATCTTGGAATCTCGAGGTCGTTGCACCAAAACACGCATTCTGGCTTGACTCTTCTCCTCCCCCACCTACCCCCCATTTTCGAGAGGATACAGCATCCATCTCTTTCTCTCTTCTTCGTTCGTTCTTCGACGATTCCTAAAACTATTTTTGGCGATGAAATGTAAGAACGGCGACGACGCTGCACCCTCCTCCACCTACTTCTTCTAACCCCCTTTCCCCCCTCATCCTCTTTCTCTTTTCCCTCATCTCCCTGTCCTGAACCATGTAGCTCTGTGTGTTCGTTCGTTCTTCGTGTCGCACGATATCGTCTCGCTCGATTTCGCTCGAGAATCTCCCTGCTAAGATATAATAGTAGAAAGAGAGAGAGAGAGAGAGAGAGTAGAAGAGAAGACCATCTCGACGCATCTGTGCCGCTTAATCCGGGAATCTACTTAACCGGAAGATTAATCGCCGATTGTGGGCGAGATGAGGCGAGATGAAGAACTCGCGACCGAGAGAATGAGTACCAGACGAAGAGATGAAGATAGAGAGAGAAGCAGAGAAAGTAACAGAGAGGGAGAGAGAGAGAGTAAGAGAGAGATAGACATACTTTGTAGGAGTTTGTCTTACAAATGAGCCGGGCGACGGAGGATAATTTAGTACGACGCGTGCACAGTACCGTTTACCTTTCGGTGCTTGCTATTTAGATGTATGTTAGTTACATTTTGCTTGTTAAATCCTGTACCCTCTTTACCATATCTTTATCAATGATTTTAAATTGTATATTTGTTATATATAAATATATGATTATTATGAAAATAGTTTTGAATCTAACGATAAGAATTATCCAAATACGCATGCATTTATTAAATCGAATATAGATGCAATTTATAAAAGATTAGAATAATCAGGTTCTTGATAACAAGTTTAGTGTTCTTTTATTATTTTTCTCAAGAAAATTCGCCAGTTGATATTTGTAAAAATTCTCTATTTTATATTTCGTAATATACGATTATTATGAAAGTAATTTTGCATCGAACGATGGAGACCTAACCGAATAGAATACGTTCAAATATTCAATTCAGGTATGTGAATTATAAAAGAAAAAAATAGAATAATAAATAAGAACAATTTAGATGGTTTACGTTTAACCAGACTATTCCCACTTCTTAGAAAATTAAGCGTAGGCGAAGGTGCGAATAAAGTCATTCGTTCCGCGTTATTTTCTTACGTTCCAAAGAACATGCGTGGACATTTGAAACATCGTACTGCGTATAGAAATTCGTATATCTATTTGGCCTGTGATAAAAATAAATAACTAAAAAATACATTAAAAAAAGAAGGATAATACCTACGCGCGTTAGAAAACAAGAACGAATAAGTAAAAAAAAAATAAAAATAATATGTAGAAACGTAGAACTGGTTGGTTGGCGTGTCCAATCGTTAAAGCTCGAGTTTTCTCTGCACTCATCGGAGTTATCTTATGGTAGGATTATGACGATAAATAAAGTCTATCGTGGAAAGAACAGAGAAAATAAGGTTGGAGAAAGGTTTTAGGATGAAAAGAAAAATACGATGAAGGTAAAGTAAGGAAGGAAGGAAGGAAGGAAGGAAAGAAGAGGGAAGAGGAAGAGAATCAAGAGAAGTTGTTGTAAGAGAGAAGAA
>JACGTP010000089.1:262281-389830 GCA_023678845.1 Mischocyttarus mexicanus
TTGGTTGGTTGGTTGGTTGGTTGGTTGGTTGGTTGGTTGGTTGGTTGGTTGGTTGGTTGGTTGGTTTCCCGACCACACAACACTCGTGTCTATCTAACTACGAAACACGTTAGTTAAAAAAAAAGAATAAAAAAAAAAAACTAGTAGAGACCTAACGCTGAAACTTCCTCTAAACCGACTTAATGATCTTTGATTGTCACAAAGCCCGTACAATTTTAAATAAACAACTCGACCGATCGAAAAAAAAAAAGCAAATCCTCTCCTCTGAAAAATACGTTTCTCCCTCCCCACTTCGTGTACATATACCGTAGAAGAGATTAATTTCGTTTCGGGTAAAAAAGAAGATGAGAGGTTCGTAGGGATAAAGGAAGGAAAAGGGGGAAACCGTAAAAAAAAAAGAAAAAAAATAGGATAAAAAAAGAAATAAAAAGAAGAAATGAGAGAAAGAAAGAATAAAAAAAAAACTGAAAAATAAAAGAGAGAGAGAGAGAAAAAGGGTTGAGTCCGAGGTCGCAGGGGCGGATTAAAGGGAGTCGCGTGTGTGGAAAGCCGGCGGCGGTGAGAACGCACGTAGGAAGCGGTAGAATACGGCGTGCACGGGGCACTCTCTTCATTTCCAGGCTGTCACGAGCAGAAGAAGATTCGGGCTGCGTTTGACAGCCGCAGGGTCTGGATTGGGTGCCGGTGGTGGTGCTGGTGGTGGTGCTGGTGGTGGTGCTGGTGGTGGTGATGGTGCTGCTACCGCCGTTCCAGGACCGTACGTTGGGAGAGCTACGTGCAGGGGCACGCTCGAGGTGAGCCAGAGGAGGTGGAGGTAGAAGTGGTGGAGGTGGAGGAGGTGGAGAAAGACAGAGAGGACTAAACCGATGCGCTGCTACCACCGAGAAACGAACGAGGAAGCACCCTTCCTGCTTCCACATTTTCCATCTCTCTCTCTCTTTCTCTCTTTTTTTTTCTTTATCTATCTTTGTCTTTTTCACAATGTTTCCTATCTCTATCTCAGTCCCGTTTCTTTTAAAAAAGTATCCCGTCTCTTTCTCAAATACTTTTGCCTCTTTTCTTCCCTTTTAAAGTTCTCCTCCAACCAGAACCCAACCCATGTTCGCTTCTTTCCCCCCCCCCCCCACTGCAGTCAAATTCACGTTTTAATTATTTCTCTGTCCTCTTCTTACTTTCTCTCTGTTTTATTTTTGTTGTTGTTGTTGTATTTCTCGAAAAGAAAAGTAGGATTTGCCTAACGAAGTTTTCTCTCATCCTTATTAGTTTTGTTATTTTTTGTTTCGAAGGAAGATTGGAGAGAAGAATAAAATGATAGGTAAATTATTATTAGAAAGTCAAAAGATGGGGAGAGGGGTGGGGGTGGAGCAGAAGGTGCGTCGATCATGCAAAGTGCCGTCGATTACGTCGCGAGAAACGATCGTAATCGGTAAACCGCCGAGGTAGGATAAGGCTGGTTGGTCCAGGTCCTGGTGAACGATAATGAGGGGTTGCATCGAAAGACCGTGACTTGATTCGAACGAACGAACGAACGAACGAACGAGCAAGCAAGCAAGCGAACAAGCAACCAACCAACCAACCAACCAAGCGCTCGTTTTGTTCGATTATTAGACGTGCACGCAGCGAATACGTTCTCCTCTCTTCTCATTCTTTTGAAAGTAAAAAAAAAAAAGGGAAAGGAAAAGAAAAAATACGAAAAGAAAGAGAAGGAAGGGTAGACTCAAACTTTAATCTCCGAGTTATTACATCGTGAAGCTCACGATCATCGACGTTGGATGATGATCACGTTACGGTTATGAATAAGAAAACTAGTCACGTTCTCAGAAGGAATGAAAGGGTATTGGACGTAAAAAAATGTACTCCTTTAACGCCTTTGAGAAGATTGGAATAAGAAAATAGTTACGTAATTGTGTATTTTGAATGATCGTTTGAAAATAGGCAGGTCACTTAATGTTACTAATAAAGATAAAATACAAAAAAGATAAAATATAAGACAAAATATAAGAAAAAGATTATAAACGGTGAACGATCCAAGCAAGCTAGTACCATTACCAACAGCTGTTATACTAACACACACCTCTTTCCTATGACGTACTACTACTTCTCGAATTTCATATTTCGAAAAATATCGCACTGTTCTCCATGGCACCGTAGCGACACGACACCCTCGACATGCTATACCTCGGACACATTATTTTTCGATAAAAGTGTAAGGAAAGTGTAAGATAGAAATATATAAAGAAAAGAAAAAGAGTATAAAGTTGAAATTTTCTTCTAGTCGGTAAAAGTCTGGATGTGGAAACATGGAGGTACAAGAGCGAGGAGTAAGTTTTGAGAGAGCAAGGACGTCGGCTATGGTTGGTACAGGGTAAGAGAAAGAGAGAAAGAGAGAGAGAGAGAGGAAGAGAGAGGAAGAGAGAGAGAGAAAGAGTAAAGCGCAGATGCAGCGACGGCTGCTGTTTAATATCGGAGTCGCACATGGGCATACTCTGAGACACATTTCACTAATATTGCAGCCAACCAGTAGACCGAACGGGGAACCAGATAGAAAGAGAAAGAGAAAAAGAGAGAGTGTAAGAGAGAGAGAGAGAGAGAAAGAGAGATCGTTACACACACACACACACATACACACATACACATATGTATATACAATCAAACATTTTACATATCTCTCAGAGTATTAATATATTCAACACGTATGAATATTGCGAAGAGAACTAGACGGAGATGAAAAGGGATGTGTATGTATATATATGAAATGTAAGAGAAAGAGAGAGAGAGAGAGAGAGGGAGAGAGAGAGAGAGAGAGAGAGGGAGAGAGAGAGAGAGAGAGAGGGAGAGAGAGAGAGAAGCTGTACTCTCAGCGGCTAAACCATTGTGCCTATCTTGAACTTCATGAAATCTGCAGTCGGCCCTTCTCTGTCTCTCTCCCTCATTCTACCCTTCTATCTCTCATTGTTCAGCGGCAGAGCTTTGTGCTTTGTGCCTCGTGTAACTCCGGAACTATTTCCGTGCCTTTGAATAAGGAACTAATGAATGCGGTCCAAAGCTGCCAGCACGGACCGCGTACATTTCGCGAGACTCATCATTCTTATCGTCTACCACTCTCTCTCTCTCTTTTTACCTCTCTCACTCTCTCACACTTTTAAACTCTTTCCTAAACTATATACGTAGGTATATAATATCAATATATTCTTTTTTACAAATAAAATAAAAACACATTGATACATCATTCGTGTTCCAACAAAATTTGCAATTCACGTACAAATATTCTTACAAGTCATCTAAAGTTCTAAGATCTGATTATTTTTTTGTAATATTCGGTTGGTGGTAAAAAGATGTTGCATTTTTCTATTGAATTGTGACCCAATATCTGACTTTTCTTTTCAACCAATTTAATATTGTAAATTATTTTCCATCTACGTTAAAAGATGTGATACTCACGAAATTTGGAAATAAAACTCGCATACCTAAAACGCTTACGCCAAGATAAATGTTTCTACAAAATATTGGAGAATTGGATTTATATTGAAAAACGCATTTGGATATTGAACAATTTCTGAATATGATATTAAAATGAGACTTCACATCTTCTATATTATATATTGTAAGAATATAAAGATAAGCTTTTTAGACTCGGAGTAAAGAGGTGAATTTTCATTCGTTAAATGGGAACATCGATGATCGGTTTCCCGATAGCATTCTCGTCTTCATTCCACCTTCCTCCTCCTCCTCCTCCTCCACCTCCTCCTTTACCTATCTTTTGCTTTTCCTCTTCTTCTTTTACCTAACTTCTCCTACCCTGAGGTTTCTTCCGCTAGCTTTGACTACGCGGCAAACGTAGTTTCGAGCAGGACGTTTTCGAACGAAACGTTTTCTGCCTCCATGGGAACCAATTATCCTCCTACTATCTCTCTCTCTCTTTCTCTTTCTCTTTCTATCTTGCAGAGAATGGCTGCCCCCTCTGGGCAATAGTTGCTGGTATGCGATCATTCTCTCTTTCTCTGTTTCATTCTCATACGTGCAAAAGGCCCAGCATGATTGTCTTGGTGGAAACTCGCGACAGAAAAGTTAACGTGCGTGAATACGCATATATGCGTATAGTACATATATACTACATGTCCCGAGAAAAGAGATAGAGATAGATAAAAGAGAAAGAGAAAAGGTCCGGTGATGGATCGTCCAATCAGTGCCAGGAGATAGAACGCGAGAGAGAAAGGAAGATGGAAAGGAAAGAAGGAAAGATTCCTCTTATTCTCTCCATGGCCTATACTTGTGTTGCGTTTACTTGTGAGTAGAGAAAAGAGAGAAAGAGAAAGAGAATTAGAGAAGGAAAGAACGAGGAAGAGAACGAGAGGGTCACTGTCAGGTCGGTCTTACACTAATCGAAGAACACGAGTTGGCCCTTCGAGATTACACGAAAGAATTTTACCTTTTCTCTCTCTCTCTCTCACCATTAAACTTTCTTCTAAAAAAAAACCCTTCTTCTTCTTCTTTATTATTATTATTATTATTTATTTTTATCAAATGAAAAAGAAAAGAGTATTTTCGTGATATTATTCACGAATCGCGTTACTTGATTCCAACGATGTTTCCTTTCTCTCTCTCTCTCTCTCTCTCTCTCTCTGTTTGTTTGACCCCCCTGACGTTTTCGGATTATCCGTGCGTCGTCGATTTCGTCGATGAATTATGGATATCGAAGAATGTAGACGTTCAAACCGAAGGTCTGCCTTCTACATTAGCCAAACGGACTGTCAGCGCTGAATAAACGAGCGAGTTTCCCCGACGAGTCGAGACTCGTCAATTTGTCCGTTAGAGGTTTCTCTTTCATTCATGAGTTGAAATATTCTACGAGAGGATTCGTTCACCCCCCTTCTCCCTCCCTCTCTTCCCCCTTTTGCCTCTGCCGTCACCGTTGCCACCAACGCTTTTTAAGAATCGAGTGCATACAACAACGACGAAAAATACAATACGAATAAAAGGGAGGGGGAAAAAATTGAAAAGAAAAATAATAATAGAGTTTAAATTAGGTCTATCGTGTTTTAGATATGCAAGGTTTTTCAAATCGAACTAACGTTTAGATGCTTGATGTATTGAAGAAGTAGAAAATGAAGAAGAAGATGAAGAAAAAGAGTAGAAAGAGGAGGAGGTGGAGGAGGAGGAGAAGGAGGAAAGTACGGTCGAAAGGGTCGAAGCCTAGGGTCGCGAGCCGCGAGCTTGAACATCGTTCAAATCACCGCACACAATGCCATGTGGGGTGGGCTTTGAAACAGAGAAACGAAGAGAGAGAAAGAGAGGAGAGAGTGGTGTTTCTGGTGGTTCGGTTACAGCGAATGTTTGCGAACGAGGACCGAAAGATCTTTACCAATGGCGTAAATATTTCGCGAATAGCAGACGATTCCAAATACGATAACATTATCCAACTAAGGTTAATAAATAAAATGACAATAAAGATAGAGGTTGCCTTTCTCGAGTAACAGTAATAGTAGTAATACATACAACACTCAAAGTTTCTTATCAATGATAAATTAAATCTAAATGAGATTTTCTCTATCCTGGAATATTCCTAAAATGAATGTTGATCCAAAACCGATGTACATGAATTTCGATTGAAACGAAAAAGAAGAAGAAAATAAGCGAGATAATAAAATTGGAAGGATATAATGTAAATGGTTAAGAGTACGAATGTGGGTTTTCTGTTTATAAATCGAACACTATTTATCTCCTTGCGTAAGATTTCTTCTTCTAGTTCTTATTCTTCTTATTCTAACATAAGAAAAATAGAAGAGGAAGATGGTATAAAAAACATCGAGCGTTCATCAACAAGAACAACCATAGTCCCTTCCTCGTTCGTGAAGAAACCGAAAGGAAAGACAAAAAAGCACGTATATATATTTATCTCTCTCTCTCTCTCTTTCTCTCTCTTTATATATATATATATATAAAAGAAAAGTAACGACGGAAAAAAGTTCTATTTCTCTGAACCGATATCTCCGAGATACGATGACCTATGTTATCATTGACGTCAATCTCGAGTCGAGTCATATCCGAAAGTCCGTTCGAAAAAGAAAAAAAAAAGGAAAAGAAAAGAAAAAAGCGAAAAAAACAAAACGGAAAAAGAAAAAACTCCCCACCCACGCACACACACACACACACACATATACAATCAAGCAACCAACCAACCAATCCCCCTTCGTCTCGAACCGATCACGACTACGCCAATGCGCGACGAGTAGAACGTAGAAAGAGAGACGAAAGGCGGGCAGAGAAGAGAAAGATAAAGGGAATGAGAAGAGAAGAGAAGAGAAGAGAAAGAGAAAGAGAAAGAGAATGAGAGGATGGCTAACAATGGCCGCCAACCAAAACATCCGATAAATCTAACTGGCCCGGACCTCAAGTCCCGAGGGGTTTTAAACTCTCTCACCCTAAACGCCGACGCGGACGCACAACCCTTACATTACGCTACACTCAGGGAAAAGGGTGGCACGCCGTGAACCCACCATCGCAAACCAACACTCACATACACACATATACACACATATATATAACATAGAGTGTACCTCTCGAATCGTTTCTAGGGTGAGTCTATGACGTGCGAGCCACGAAAAAGCAAACCCGAAAAGCGAGAGAATTTCTCCACCGATTTTCCAAACCCCCTTTCTAACATCCCTCCCCCCGAAACCACTTTTCTTTCTTCCCCACCTATCATTGAGAACCCTTTTTCTGAGGTAGAAAGGACAAAGTTCTCTAACTAATGAGATCATGGTAGAACCATGTGTGTGTGTGTGTATGCGTTTGTGTGTGGATCAGGACACGTTTGTGGTCCTGTATCCGATCTCTCTCAAATTTGTTTCGCGGCCTCGTCCTAATTCGTTTGCTTTCTCTCTCTCTCTCTCTCTCTCTTTTTGACTCTTTTAAAGCTTGATGATCTGTTTTCTGGCAACCGAATGGTACACGAGTATTCGAAGTGTCGTCGGTACGTAAACTCTGAACGTTATGAGTCCTCCTCTCCACTCCTTTCTCTGGGAATATCTTTGGTGGAAAATAAAATCGTTCGAGTTAAGATCGACCTGGTTTTCTTTCTTTTTATCGAACAAATAAGAAACATTTGGATATGTTACTTCAATACATACATGTTTCCTATAACTCGAAATAACATAAGAGAAAATCAGAGAGAGAAAGAGAGAGAGTAAAATCGTATGCGTGTCTCTCTTTCTTTTCGTAATAATAAATGGTGAGACGAAAATATGTCGTCGGAGAAGCAAGAAACGTAGGCGAATAAGCAACCATGCATTTACATACACACACACATACACACATACATACACATATCGTGAAACACGATTCTTTCGAGAGACTTATCGAAAAGTCGAACGTTTAGAATGAAAAAAAAATAAATAAATAACGATTATGGGTTGAATTCTATAAATTAAACTTAAACGTAAAATCACATATTTATATTTTCTCAATAATCTCGATTAGGTTTAGAATATTTACGTCAATCGTGTATGAGACATGAACGATATGTGATCCATCCTAAAAGATAATTTATTCTCTTGTCAGGATTATAAAATTAGTCGTTTTATAGCGTATTATAATGTATCGAATTTTAATGGCTACTCTTTCCCGCCTCTTCCCTCTACAATCCCCTCCCCTCTTCCTCGTACTCCACCTCTTCCATTGAAATGTGTGTTCATAAATCTTTCATCAACTCGGATGTTACACGGAATAAATATATGATCCTCGTAATTGGTAGTTACGGGTGATTGTAAAAATATTATTGAAGAAAAAAAACAACAAAAATACCATTGCGATTAAATTTCTTTGTTTTTTTGTAGTTTTTCTTTCCTTTCTTTTTTTTATTTTCAGATATAATCACGTTTGATTAATGAATTAATTAGAATAACGTCAATCAATGAGGTTGATTAATGTTTTATTATATTTCTTCTTTTTTTTTCTTTATTCATAATAATTCTTGACTTTGATTACTTTTATAATCATTCGTAACCTATTTAATTATCATTAATTCACGTCGTAATTCTCTCTTAAACTTTCTTTTTATCATAGATAGTTACAATCCCTGTCAAGGTTTATAAATTCGTTTAAAATATTAAACAACAGCAACGGTGGTAAAAAAAAAAAAAAGAAAAATTGTCGATCTTTAAACGAATCTTAATAATTAATCGAAATTGATACGGTGACATTCTCTTATTAGCATGAATTATAATAAATATTGGTTCTCTCGCACATAACTATGAGAACCAATGATTGTAACCGCAAATACAAAACTTGGTTTATTCGTTTGTATATCTGGAACACAGTTTATCGAAAGAAAAGGAAGAAAGATTTTCGAAAGGAATTATCGTAGAGAAATATTATTTAAGATTGTGTTTAAATGGATAATCTTATGAAATTGTAATATAATAAATTAATATTTATATACAAATTTATGTATTTTAACTTCAATAAACGAATTTCTAGAAATATTTCAAATAGGATTAAAAATTTCTATAAACTTAGAAGATATTCATTTTGCAATCGTTGATTTTGAAGAGAGAGTGATCTTTAACGGAATAATTCATACAATTTTGAAGAATCTATAATTTGAACATCTCGGCAGTATTTTGATTATTATTTAAATGAATGTGAGAATATTTAACGTCACATTTATATCCTCTTTAACACTCTAAAAAATATATCTATTTATATATATATGATCAGAAAAAACTATTTATTAAAATGATACACAAATATTCATAAAATATCCAATGGACGTGAAAAAAAAAAGAAAATAAATAAATAAATAAATAAACACGACAAGATTATAATTCAAAATATCAACCTCAAAAAATAAATCCAATTCTATCTAAAAAAAAAACCCCCCATTTACAAAATCGATGAAAATAATAATCGTACGTAAATACTAAAAAATAAAATAAAATCAAATCAAATAAAAAAACATAAAAATAATAAAAACCACAGGAAGAATCAGAAAAAAAAATGGGAGAGACCAGATAGAGAAAGATGAAGGAATAAAGAAATAAATAAAGAAAAGAAGAAAGAAAGAAAGAAAGAAAGAAAGAAAGGAAGGAAGGAGGGTTTTCGTCCGGGTTAGTAGAAGCGGTCCTCCTTGTTCCCTCCCTCCTCCTCCGGGATCGGCCGTGACTCGCGCGTTCCGTGGGCGGAAGGAAGAGGAGCACCAGACGAGAGGAGAACGAGAGGAGAACGAGGAGGCTCCAGAAAGAGGACAGACAGGTCGGCCTGAGAGAGGAACTCGCGGCTGCCATGGTTACCGTCGCAATCCCGCCTCGCCTCGTTACCATGGAAACGCCTCACGTCTCTCGCCCTCTCAGTTCTCTCTCACTCTTTCTCTCTCGCACGCATATACACATATATATACATCTAGAGAGAGAGAAAGAGAGAGAAAGAGAGTGAGAGAAGACTAGTACGGCAACCTTCTCTTCTTCCCTCTTTGCACAGGCAGAAGGACCGTTCTCTCACTCTCTCTCTTTCTTTCGTCCCGTTCCTTTTCCTTTTCGAAAGAGAGAGAGAGAGAGAGAGAGAGATGGATATATATATATACTTACACTTTACGCAGGAGGATAGGATGAGAAGGAAAGAGGGAGATAGAAACGCGCATGCGCATCCGATATACATCCCGTCTTTTCGTGATGAACCTTTACGTACCGTCGGAATGGCCCGATTACTCATTCGATTACTTATCAACGAGAGAAAGTGCTCTCTATCCCTACTACTTCCTTTTTTTTACTTCTTTTTTGTTTTCCTAACTTTTCTTCAAAAGATTCCCTTTACTTCTTAGTTCTAATATATCCTACTAGTGGAATTAGTTATCGAAAAAAATCATACTTTTTTAAGTACTTGACATTAAGTTTGCAAATATTTTTGTATACCAGTTTTATCTAGGGTTAAGATAAATTTATATTTCGTGGTATATATTATAGAAAATGATCGATAAAGATTAATTAAATGTCAAGAAAAATTACTGTAAAGTAATTCTTTGTAGATTAACACATATTCGTCCAGTAATTTGTTGCACTGCTATTCACGAAATCCTATTTCTTTACTGTTTGATATAAAAATTAGAATTGAATTTATTTACAATTAAAATAACAAGAATGAATTATTTTCTGTATAATACAAATGACAAATTTTCACCATAAGGATGAATACATGCCAAAAGAACCAAAGATTTTTAAAACCAATAATCAAAATTAAAATATACCTATTCCATACGAGAAAATAAGAATTCAAAGTATGTATAAATAAAAATCCAAACAAGAAAAATGAAAAATACAGGTATAGGAAATAAGTAAAACACTTCCCGATGGGTTGCGAATCTATCAACCGAACCTTCCTCGCAATTACGGAACCGGAATAATGATCATTATTTTCATGCGATCGCAGCTGCTGCTGCTGCTGCTGCTGCTGATGTTGCTGTTGCTGCTGTTTTGTAGTATACGTGCGTCACAGTGCTCGAGAAAGAGTAAAAAGAGAGACAGACAGATAGAATGAGAGAAACAGAAAGAGAGAGAGAGAGAGAGAGAGAGAGAGAGAGAGGTGTAAGCGCCCTGTTTTATAAGCCCCGATTCTGATTGGCCGTCGCGTCAGCCGATATCAATATTTATTCAACGCGGCGAATGCTCGAGGCACGATTAAAACTTGTTTATGCTCCGTTCGCGATTCGCTCCTCCCATCGTTGCTGTGCGTGTATTATTCCCCCTTACTCCTCCTCCTCCATCACCTTCACCTCTTCCTCTTCCTCTTCCTCCTCAACAAGAATAAGAAGAAGAGAGAAAGAGAGATTCTTTGCATATAGGTATTACTACGTACACCTACGCCTCCTCCTTCACCACCACCTACTTTTTTTTTTCTTTTTTTTTATCCACCGTCTTTTTCCTATCTCGTCGAACGTACGCGCAAACTAGCACTGATAATATTCCATGATTAATGGCATCGAAACGGAGAGTGTTCACGCGCGCGAAAAAATGTCGTTAAGTGTACCGAGATATATAGATGTATGTGTATGTGTGTGTATGTGTGTGTGTGTGTGTGTAGGGAATACAAGTTCCATATATAGTTAACTCTTTCTATCCAACTTGGTAGGGTTGATTGAGATTGATACCAAGCTGTTTCTTCAGGGTGGCTTGTTAACTTAGCTTTTGATATGCTCGAGATACCCCTCCCTTCTACCCTCATATGTATTTTATATATATATGTATATGTATATGTATTTATGTAGGTATATATTAGCTTTTGATATGCTCGAGATACCCTCCCCCACACCTATGTATTCTATGTATTCTATGTATATATATATATATATATTTGTATATGTATTTTTGTGGGTACATAGATATAGAGTGTACGAATTAAATATACATTTGAAATGCACTTTTTTTTTATTAACTTACCGGGACTGCCGAGGAAGACGGAGGAATAAAGGACCCCACGACGCGCAGCATCGCTCGCCGCTCTTTGCGCGTCCGGCGGCGAACTCCATTCTCTGCGCGGACACCATTTTCCTGTAACTAACAATATTTTATTTTTATTATTATTTATCACTATTTAGTTTCTTTATTGTGTTTAAATAAAAACACATTTTTATTATCGACAGTTTTATATATAATAAATAAAAACGAAGAAGAAATAGGTGACGAAAATGATAGATTCCTTTCGTTTCTTTCACTCTCCCTGTTTCATCATTTCCACCCCCACCAACCTCCCTTACTGTCGAATCCCTTATACACCGAGAACCGGAAACAATAAAGTCGTGATAAAAATAATTGAATAAGCGCGGCAAAGAGCACGTCCGATTACAGAGCGTTATTCGTTCGATCGTTTATCCGAACTAACGGTGCAGCACGATAAATGCATCGCGCGCTTATCCGCGAACGAGCGAAAGTCCGATAAAAAATTTATTATCACGGAATAAACTCCGAAGCGACGTGCTGTAAAGTAAATAGAAGTTTGCTCGCATATGCAAGAGAGAAAGAGAGAGAGAGAGAGAGGGTGAGAGAGAGAGAGAGAAAGCATTTGCTTTTATCTCCGAATTTATATTCGGGGACTGCACGAAACGTAAGTTTAATCGACTTCCCTTTTTTTTATTTTAATGGAGGACATTCACGATGAGATTCGTGAGAAAAAAACAACTTCATTGTAACATTTCGATTAAAACAAAACAAAAAACAAACAAAGAAAAAATATTCTATTTTATTCTAACAAATCAACTTCCATGTCTCCTCTTTTCCTGTGTTATCATCATTGTCATTAATATAATTGAATATCACATTATTATAATAATAATTATTATTATTATTGTGTCTACAAGGAAGAGATGGAAGTAGACGAGAAGGTAAGTGCAATTTTCCGGATGCGAAAATAGGAAAAGGCGTCTACTTTATTTCCACGTAGATCCCAAGCGAATGAGGATACACGGTAAGAAAGGGTGCCACCGTACGGGATAAGAGTAAGCCACGGAGCGAAGTAATTTCGCAAGAAAGAGAAAGAGAAAGAGTGAGAAAGAGAGAGAGAGAAAGGGGGAGGGAAAGGTCTTGCTGGATGAGAGAGGATATAGTCTTATCTCTGGAATATACCCTCCTATCTTTACCTCCTTTCCCTTCCCCTTTCCATCCCTTTCCCTTCTCTTACTCACTCACTCATTCTCTTCTATTTCTATGAAAATTATATCCTTAATACGTTCGCTACCACATGTCACTTAGTTAGACGCATACGTTGTAGCAACATTTCTTGTGACATGCCGACATCGTCTCAAACACACACACACATACATACGTACACATATATGTACTCACATGTGGTGGATACGCTTAACGTTACACGCATGAAATTATGATGAAAGAGAAAAAAAATCAAATACCTTCGTGAAGGATGGAATGTAAGAAAAGGGGAGCGTCTTTATTATTCCATAATTCTCCTTAGAAAACATTGATTAGACGGTCCGAAGAAAATGATAGGCCCTTAAAACTCGGTTGTTGCGGTTAAAGTAGGTGGGACAATTTCGTGGTCGAGAGATCAAAATGACGGGTTATGGCGATTATTTTCGAATCACCTTAGGCCAAACAGAACAGTATAAAAGTAATAATACTAACCACTATATGGATTGTTATGGTAGTGGTTGTAACTTGTTAAGAGAAAATCTATCTAACACCATATGGAATGATTTGTTCATAAGATACGACTGTTCACACTCTATTGAATAGGGAAACGAAAGGTATACTATTTTAGGTTGAATAAAGATTCATTCTTTGGTAGGAGTAAAGGTTTTTCTTAAATCCGATCTAACGAGTTAGGGTTAAATTCTGGGTATCGGTGGTCACTGTGTCTGTTTTTACACTTCTCCAAAAAGGAAGTCTAAAGATTTTGTCTTCTTCTTCTTCTTCTTCTTCTTTTCTTTTCTTTTTTTTTTTTCATGCATATCTTTTTCTATCTGGTATTAGATATACGTCAAGAGACGAGGAAATAAAAAAAGAAAGAAAGAAAGAAAGAATATATCAGGATTATATTCGAAAGATGTTTCTTCGTCTGGTTTGGACCAGTACGAGCACACCGACCGTGCGTCACCGCTATTTTGAGATTCCACTGAACGAGTAGAGAAAAAGAAAGAGAAAAAAAAAAGAGAGAGAGAGAGAGAGAATATAAAAGAAAGATACTTTTGTATACCTGTAGTAAGAATCCTAGGGCGATGAGAAAAGATTTATAAGCGTTCGGAGACAGCTTGTAATCATACGCTTTGGGCCCATTAACCCCACGAGTTCTGATTTACCGTGGGAAAATATGAAAAATCTTTCTATTCTCTAGCGTAACGTTAAGTAAGCAAGCAAGCAAGCAAGCAAGCATGTAAGTTAGTAAGTATGTAAGTAAGTAACGGGTCCAAGTACTTAGATATATCTCTCGAGAGACACACACGAGATTCTTCCAACAGTTATTCATCGGTATATTGAAAATAATGATAATAGAAGAATATTTTATTTCCAATTAAATAATAACTGAATATTATTATTGCCAAATTAAAATTGTTCCTTTAACACGTTGACTTGCAATTACAAGATAACTCGTAGATTGTTTAGTTATCTTTTAGATTCTTTACAGATCAATCTTATACAGCTACGACAAAGATCGTAGAATAACAGTGTAAATATGAATAGTTTGGAAAGAGAAGACAAAATCAGGATTGGTTCAAAACAAAACATTCTATAAGCTTTTTGATGATTAATTTTTCATGATAATAACAATATGATTGAATTAAATTGACGTTTCTAAGATTGGAATCTTTGAAAGTGCCATGAAGGCAGTTAATAAACATGCGAATAAGTTTTAATAAACATTTCGTTTCTACAATCGTAGGAATTCTCTGGAATTGCAACCAATCAACTTAACTCGACGAGAGAAAAGGAATTTGAAGAAAGAAGAAAAATAAGGGAATAACTAGTGATTGGAGAATGAGATAGAATGAAGATGGTGAGGGGGAGGAAGGAGGAGGGAGGAGGAGGGAGGAGGAGGGTGGAGGAGGGATGGTGGAAGAGGGAGGATTTGCTAAGTGGCATCAAGTGAGACGTCTCTTTTGAACGATCGCCGTGGCTAAATTGCGAGTTAACTTCGGTCTTCTTCGGGTTCGCGTGTTCGCGACAGTCATGCCACGCGCCCGAGTCATGTAGAAACCAAGACCATAACCAAGACCAAGACCAGGGAAGAGGAAGAGGAATAAGCCCAAAGAAGAAGAAGAAGAAGAAGAAGAAGAAGATGAAGAGGAACGGTCGAACAGTTAGGATGGATAGCAGCACGATGACCACGTCATCATCGTCCAAGCAACCGACTATCGTTTTACTTTTGCATCCGAATATCCGACTTGACGTTTATAAATTGAAATGTAATTCGACTGGCACGCGACCGACTTCTTCTTCCCCTTCCCTATTTTTTTTTATCCAACCCCATCACCCTTTTCCCTACCATATTCTTATTGTTTCTCTCTCTCTTCTAGATTGTTAGTTTTATTCCCTAAACCGTATACAAAACCAAATCAATCGTTGATATTCGACCACTTTTAGATCTCAATTATTTATGTAGAATTACATTTTGATATTAAAGTTTTAGAAATAATTTATTGATCATTTATTTCATCAAAATTATCAATAAGTGTGTGTGCAATCCTGACAACAATATTTTGCAGATACGTAATTGTAATTTTAGTTTGATTTCAGTACAAGAAATCAAATTATTTCAACACTAGATTTATAAGATCCTCGTCAAATTGATGGAAGTTTAAATTTCATATAAAAATTTACAATTTTAACTTTCAAACAACGATTATAATTTTCTATGATGTATCTTACTGAATACATATTTTCATTTCGTAAACCTAATGTGTTCATATCGTTCTAGTTTAATAGAAAGATCTAAGTATTACATTCTCAATAACCCCATCAGAAAGAGAGAGAGAGAGAGAGAGAGATAGAGAGAGTTTGCCTCCTTGGTATAAATAAATCAATATAACTTGCTTTCACCCTCAGACGCCGCCCTCTTTCGCCGTAAGGAAGTGACGTATGAGGCTCGCATCTTCGGGACGAGGGTTGAGGAGGCAAGCCTGTTATTTCACAGTTAGGCTCGTCCTCCATCACCCTCTCTCTTTCTATCTTTATCTCTCATTCTCTTTCTCTTCGTCCTATTCGGTCCCTAGTCCCGAGACCTGCGTTTCCAGCGGAGCACGAGTCCCACGGGAAGCTTTTGTCCTCGAGCTGTAAGCGACTTCCTGACAGGCCAAGTTTGCACCTGCTCTCCTTCTAGTTTCTCAGCCTCTCTCTCTCTCTCTCTTACTATCTAACGATCTATCTTTCCCTTTCTATCCTATTCTTCTTATATCTATCTATCTATCTATCTATCTTTCTATCTAACTATCTAACCTTCTTAAACTCAATCTCTCACTCTCAGCCACCCACCACCGATATTGCAGACGTATAATTTATTCCACGTTGGCACCCTCTTTCTATCTTTTTTTTTTTTCTTTTCTTCCCTTTACTCTCTCTCTCTCTCTCTTTATTTAGGACGAAAGTAATCCTCAGATCAGCGATCAGGGATAAACGTAGGACGTTGAAATTATTTTCTCAGCGGAAGATTAGCTAGGGTAAAGCGGATTAAAATATTTTTGAAAATCAACAGAACCGAAGAGGAAAAGCAGAAAAAAGAAGAAGAAAGAATGTAGTAGGAGGAAGAGGTACAGAATATATCAGAGAAATAAGAAATGTTTGAAACGTTAATCGTCATCTTCCTGAAATCGTTTGTCTTTGGTAAAAGATAAAATGGAAGATGTGAAGAAGAAATTGAAGTAGAAGTAGAAGAAGAAAAAGAAGAATAAGAATAAAAATAAGAAGAAGAAGAAGAAGAAGAAGAAACGGGAGGTGGCCTCTCTCGCAGATGTTCGAGGAGAGTCAAAGTGATTAATGACGACCGATAAACGTAATTTGTTGCGGGACCGCGGCTCGTAAGCTCGGCTCGTCTTTCGAATTCAAATAGATAAACAGGACGCGCCGGTACTCAGTAACGAGCGCCGCGCGAGAGGATCGAATTCTCTCGCCGGTTGCTGTCCACACAGAGAATCCGAGAGGACAACTCAAAAGGGAGACAGAGAGAGAGAGAGAGAGAGAGAGAGAGAGAGAGAGAGAGAGAGAGAGGAGTACTCGAGCATAGTAATTAATTGTATGCAGCACGGCGCGCGATTTTCGCTATCTCGCCGACTCGGTCTCGAGTGTGTAACCACCTGACTTCTCTCCTTTATTGCTCCTCGCAATGGCGAATGATTTCAAACAAAGACTCTTCTTGGTCAACCTAAAGTCCTATTTTTGTTTCTCACTCTCACTCTCACTTTCTTTTTATTTTCTACCTTGTTTCTTTTTTCCTTCAAAATAAGGTAAATTGGGTTATTATAATATATATTTTTTTTAAAGGAGAGTTTTTTTTTGATTCGAAAAGGATACAACATTGGGAACATTAACGAGCGAATAGTAGTAGCGTACAAGAGACATAATTGTAAACGAATTGGTGGGACTTACTTAATTGCTAAGGTATTAAAAACTATGGACGATTACGATAAGCGTCAAACGTGGAAAGCATGGCGCATTAGCGAATGGAATAAAGATAAGAATGAACGTTTCGCGTTCGACTGGCAAGCTGCGCTTGCGTACACACACACGCGTTGGTAATATGTGTATATAGAATTGTATAAATGTGTATGAGATAGAAAGAGAGAAGTATAGGTTGGCATTTCGAGTTGTACGGACGCACGATTACCATTAAACGCGTAATGGCAAGAAGCGCGTAATGGAAACGGTCGAAGGGCCCGGTCTCCGTACCGAAGATAAGATCGAACAAAGGTGTTAACGTAAATTCAACGACGACAGCTGAGAGCAGTGGACATTGCGTATGTAGTAATACGTATATCTATCTATATACCTAACTACCTAACTACCTAACTACCTACCAACCAACCAACCAACCAACCAACCAACCAAACGAACCAACGAACGAACGAATGAAACGTGTGCAAAGTTATACATATTCTCGTACCTACGAACGTACGAATGCAAACTTCCTCTATAAAACGCAAATTCGCAATTAACACTCTTTCCCGATGGCGTCGGTGGCTTCCAACTCCAAATTTACATTGGCACTTAACGCCGCGAGTCGCAATTCTACCCTCGCCGTACCACCAACCAACCAAACAACCAACAGTTCCCCGTAGCTTTTCTTTACGAATAATTTCGCGTAACCTTTTTTTTTCTTCACTTTTTATTTTATCGAAAAACCCAGCTATCTTCGCTAAAAGGTTACCATAACCACGAGCACGATGGTATTCGCTAAAGATTTCTCTAATTGTAATCGTGATTCTCTTTAAAGGTGATTAACGTTGACGTTGCGAATTGATTGTTATTAAATGCCGTAATGCTAGCTGGTTTTAATATTTTAACTTTCGTTTTTTCCTTTTTTCGATTATTATCTCTCTCTCTCTCTCTCTTTATTTCTCTTTTTTTTGTGTATTTTAACAAGAGAAGATTATTTGGAGTTAAATTGAAATTCATTAAAACGAGAAATAAATTGACAACCATTCTCGATATGAATCTTCACCCACATTCGTACATACAACTCTTTTACCTATACACATATACATTTCTATATAAATATATATATACTTGCCAACCTATATATTTTCTATTCGAATTGAAAACGATTATTATTTCGATTGTATAGATTACAACGAAATAATTCGATCGCGAAATCGAGCATCGAGCGCAATTACACGCCGACGAATCGGAACGTAGCGAGTTATCGAAACGAGTCCAATCGGGCGAATCTAACGAATGCTCGCGGGGATAAATATTAATGATATCGCGAACGAAACGATATCAATTACGATTTACAATGGAATCCCGGTCGGCCATGTTTCCCGTTCGGAATAAAACCCCATCGTAAATCCGCCCTTCGAACGTCCAAACTCGGAGCATCCGAAGGACCGGCCAGGCGTAACGAGTGAAATAGGTGGATGAGAATGAGGAGGATGAGGTAGAAGAGGAAAAGGTGGAGGTGGTGGAGGAGGAGGAGGAGGAAGAGGTGGTAGACGCTGAGGAATCACGGACGGTGACGTCAGTCTCGTGACACGCGTTGGTTTAATTAGCGCTACAATTCCGAGTTGCTGTGCGTAGTAGATTGGAAGGAGAAGAGAAACGAAGGAGGAATAGGTGATGGGGTGAAGTGAGGAAGGTTGTTGAAGAGGAGGAGGTTCCCAGGCACGGTCCTCCTCTCTTTCTGGCACTCTGCCTGCCGACCTACGACCCGCCCCCGGGACCCCAGGACCACGTTCTCCGAATTACCGCTCCCGTCGCTGCAACACCGTTGCACTTAGCGTAAATTCACGGAGAATCGACGGTGCTTGACGTTACCGAACCCTTCGACCATCGACTCTCCCTTTTCTCCCCCTTCTCTCTCTCCGTCTCTCTTTCCCTTTCAGTATCTAGTATTACTATATCTTCCATTCCGAACGAATCGAACGTGAATTTTTCTCGCAATAGGATTTCTCGTATTTTCTAAAACCATATGTGTTCTAATGGAATTTGAAGTAAAGACCAAAAAAAAAATATATATATATAAATTAATACGAATTAAACTTACCAGAGACGATATTTATTATTTTCTATGAGATTAGGTTGAAATTTATATTTCAATATTAAAATAGAAAATATATACGGGTGTATACGTGTATTAGTAAGAGTATAAATACGAGAAAGCGACGGATAGAAACTCAAGTCTCGTTTATGGTAAGCAGCATGTGTTCATATATTATACGTTATATGTACGCGAGTAGAACCAGAAGAGATAGAAAGAGGGAGAGATTTAAAATGTTGTGGCAGGTCCGAACCAAATGATGATAAACTATGTCGTGCTCGTGCTCGTGCCCGGACTGACCGACCCACGGCGCGTAACTTGAATTATGACCGCGAAACAAAAGCACCGTCATTCTTCTGCCAAGTTCAACGCGAAAGAAATTCTTCCCTGTTTTTACACTCTTCCCACGCGTTTATATATACTTACATTAATAGATATTTAAAAAAAATATATATTTTCCAATATAAACACAACCAACTAGTTACCTGGATTTATCAAAATTCCGATGAAGCGTAACGTAACAAATTAAAAAACAATCAAACACACACATACGAAACGAAACGAAAGAAGAAAACTATAAAAATATCTAACGAGGTATGAGACCGCTTTTAACGAAACTAAATACATTACCAATGAAAACGAGCGTTAGCTTTTTGTTTTTTATATAAAATCGATATCTTTTAAACGAAAATAAAAAAAAAAAGAGAAAGGAAACAAAAAATCAAATCACATAACATGAAACTAAACGACCAGTTACGTCTCATTTATCGAGCATCCAAATGGAACTTAAACGCTTGTATTATTAACTGTATGAAAAAAAAAGAGTAGGTAGTATAAAAATGAAAACAAAATATATATATAATCGAGGATCCTTTCAGCAAGCATTCAGCAAACGTGACTCGTAATTCTCCTGAATCGGCAATTTCGAGAGATTCGCGAGCTGTTAGCAGCACCCTTTCTTTCTCTCTCTCTATTTCACTCTTTTTTCCCATTTTTTTCGGTACGAGCGCTTTGGTTATGCGAGATCGTCGTTATACGGCATTTCGAACGGCCCTCCTCTACCCTCCCACCCACCCTTTCCTCCCACCAAACCCCACGTTTCGTTCCGAGAGGGATTATTAATTCCCTCGTTAAAATCCGGCCCGCGGCGTCGCCGCGCTTTGTTATTTACGAACGAAAATTGTAAATACGGCTCTGTTGGGTTGCGGACGCGCGTATCGACGCACAACCTCCACCATTGCCGTTGCACCTCCCGCGACCAATTAATAATAGCATCGGAGCTAATTAAATCCGGAAAACATGCAAATGCACTGTTTATATTTCAAAGCGACGGGCTCCGATAGAGCGTGACCGAAAAGACTGAAAGAGATAGAAACAGAAAGAGAGAGAAAAAGAGAAAGAGAGAATTGTGGAAGAGGTTTGCAAAAGTGTGCGACGATCAACACCAACAACAACAATCATCGTCATCACCCATTGGGATTAGCTTACAAATTGCCCATAAAAGTCTATAAAACATGATTATTCTCTATTAATCAAATCCTTGTTATCTCCACTTCGTGACTATCAGCCGAATTATAATAGCATTGCGATTAATTTCATCAATTCTAATCATTTAAAATTAAAAATAAGTTAGGAAGAAAGAATACACTTTAGTTTCTTTCTAAATCTCGTATTAATCTGACCATATTTCGTTAGAAATGAAGTATCAAATATTCGCGGGTTTAGAATAAGGTTACTATGAACGAAGCTTTAAAGTGCCTTGCTCGTGCTGCCAGCTAACGGTGAGGTTAACAAGTATACGACTATCCAAGTAGAAGCGCCACGCGTCGGTGACTATACGAACTGATATACTTAACTCTATCGTTCTATCTCTTTCTCTTGTAAAGTGTGTTGTTGTACGAGTAGTAAACCGGGGGGTATTCCCCCGTTTTCTTTCGCGTAAAGGAGAGGAGGAGGAGGAGGAGGAGGTGGAGGACACAATGATTGCACTATGCGACCGATGCACACGAGTCACGCGTGTTTGACGATCCCCCATTGAAGTAAGAAAAAGGCGATACTTGAGAAAGAGAGATGTACAAGTAGAAATAAAAAAAAAAAACAAAGAGAAATAAGAAAGAGTGAAGGAGAGAAAGAGATACTCATACACATCACACACATCACACATATCATACATACACGTACACGCATACTCAGAGTCCTGTCTTCTTCGTCGTGTAAAAGAGAAAGGGAGAGAGAGAGAGAGATACAAACGAACGCGACGAAAAAGGATAAGGGCCGAGAGTGCTGACCCTGCCGAGTAAGAGTCAGTCGGGTTCCTTTTTTTCTCGGGTAATTACGTCGTTAAGCGAGAGGCAATTAAGACGCAAGAAATCGAGCAACAATCACATTTACGGGGGCCTGCCGCTTCGCTACGGTGTATTGATCCGCGATGGTGGGTGGCGTTCTCGTTGGAAGAAGGAACGTGAAAGAGGGGAAAGAGTCAAAGGGCGAGCGAAATAGAGAAAGAAAGAAAGAAATAAAGAAAGAATGAGAAAGATAGAACCGGTAGCTACGAGTGAACCAAAGTAAAGAAAAAAAAAAAAAAAACAGAAAGAGAGAAAGAAAAAGTAAAAGAGAGAAGCAACCCGAGCGAGAACGTTTTGTTAGAATCGAAAGAGATGCCTCGGTGCTCTTTTTCGCGAAAAACACGGAATTGCTTTTCTCCGAGAGCCGAGCGGGATACAATGGTGTTATACGAGCACGAAGATGAATTGGAATGTACATTACAACGAAAAAAAAAAAAAAAAAGAAAAAAATACCGAGAGAGAAAGAAAGAAAGAAATAAAAAAGCAAGAAAGAGAGAAAACAAATGGAGAAAGATTCCTTCTCCCTTTTTTTTCCTAAAAATTACGGCTAATCGAGCTTCCATCCCGACTTTTCCGGCTCCTCCTTTTCCTTCATCTATCCCTTCTACCTCCTACACTAATCCTCCTTCTCCTCCTATTCCTCCACCACTACCACCTCTTTTATGGAATCAAGGAGAATTCGTTCTGCGACAAAAGTCGAAGATCAAAATGAGGACGTTATAGTTGCGTAAGTCTCGTTTTACTCGGCGTAACGTGCGTGACGGCTCGTAAATAGTCGGAGCCGACGTTAATCCAGTTCCATTATCAGCCACGCTCCGTACCTGGTTACGATAGAAAAGCGCAATATAACCGTCCGCTCGTGTTACTAAGGCAATAAATAATCATATGCATCGGACGATTTCACGTTTTTCAGCAATACCTGTGATGTTACGTAAATCCACCGACCGACCGACCGAGATGTTGTTTGTTTCATTTATATACGAGTATATATATATTTTTATGTATGTATGTATGTATGTATGTATATATGTATATGTATGTATCAGCTGTAGAAATATGAACCAGGAATTTCCCTATAGTTGGTCTAACCATCAATGTGTGTATTACATATATGAATAAGAGAGCAAAGAAATCATCAAATTAACTTCCCGTACAAGACCGAGCATATAATTCATACGCAACCCTAACTTCTGGTTGCTTTATTAATAAAACCAGAAGGTTTCTAGTCAGGATAACTTCCTGGATAAAACGGAATCCTAGACGAACTGAATACGACACTAACCCCAGGAAATCGAGCCTGAAGTGTCTATGAAGATTTTCTTTCAGCTGTATAAAACAAAAAACCGAGTTGCTGTCCACCATTTCAGACATTTCAAAAGAACATTGAAGATTTCTTGGAGAATTTGGGATAAGTATAAAAATTAAAATTTGTATTAAGAGAATATGATGCACTAGGAGGTGGTATGCTAAAATCTGTATCCAAAATTTGATTTATGGACAAACAAATTTATAGGGAAGAAATCCGAACATAAACTGCCGGAGAAGTGAGTAAAATGTACAAACAGCAATGTAGATTATTTTGAATAAAATATTTTATACCATTTTTAAACAAGAGACGTGTAATTTTTCTTAAAAAATTCCGGTTTCGTATTACTACTCTTGGTATGCATGTACGAGGTACCAATAACAGAACTATTGTTATTCCCAAGTTATTGTTAAACTATCATTATTAGCAATAACATTTTCTTCGGCTGACATTTACGCGTATTTGCATCTTTATTTATTACCTCTATTCTTTAGTATAGATTATTCGTCTATCAATACTAACTCACACGTTAAGTTAAATTTTTGTAAGAAACATTTATAAACACGAACTATAATATCCCATAAATGATTTAAGATTGTCATTGAATATTCCTAACAATATTCGATAACTACGAAGATTTCTCATTTGTCAAGAAGAATATAAAATTCAGAAAAAAAAATTAGTTACTTGTTTTTAATAGTCCTTGCAGTTACTATTATTATAATCAAGCTAGGAATAGAAAGAAAAAGAAAAAGAGAGAAGTAGAGAACTATACGCGTATGGTTTTTCTGGTGCAATCATACGCGTCGGCGGACACGTAGCTTATCGTTAAAAAGTACGAGCGGTGCTCTTAAAGGCGGCTGTCGAATCGTCAAAGAGGCTTCCCATCGACCGCAGCAGCAAGGCGGCTATAAAAAAGGAAACGAACAGAAAGAAAGAAAGAGAGAGATGCAGGGAGAGAAAGAACAAAAAAATGAGGTAAGAAAGAAAAAGGTAAGAGAAAAAGGGGAAAAGAAAAACAAGAGAGAATACTGTGGCGGGTGTATAAGGTGCATGCGTGTGCATGCACTCCTTCTTCTTCTTCTTCTTCTCTTTCCTTCTTTCTTTCCTTCCATGACGTATTACTGGAGGTGCACCGTGCATCGGCATGTGTGTAAGCCGAGTAACCGACTGTGCTCGAGCAAAAGAGAGAAAGAGAGAGAGAGAGAGAGAAAGAAAGAATGGGTGCACCGATGGACGGACATGGCGTCATAGCGGCGAATCAAACGATATCGGGCTTCTGAATTAATTTATGCACCGTGAGTTATTAAAACATGAGACACAAAGGCAGACCGCCGCTATTGCAATCATACGCCTTGCCTCGAGCTCACCCGCCTATGAATTCGTCTCGTCTCCTTTAGGGTACCTTGACATACTTAGGCATATAAATATATATTTATACATATATATATGTATATGTATATGTATATATATGTATACATTATAAATCGTTCGGTACGATCTACAAATAAATCAAAGCATTGTCGTTTGATCGAGAGAAACGATCGAAATTTTCAAACAATATGCTATTGTATTTCACGGTTTAAAGATTTTTTTTCAACTACCTTTATGATCAACTAAATTATAATATTTTTAACTGTATATTGTTATTAATTATATCCATCAATGTGAAAAGATATCTTGGATTTATTTATTGTATCTTTACTCTCTCGTTTGATAGATGATCGTTGCAAGAAGAAGATGCTATTTATCGATTATTTATAAATCTTTATTCAAATCTTCTCGATGAATATATAGCAATGTTTGTAATTTTTTCATTCTATGAAAATTAATAATATTACTTGTATAAATGTATTATTAACATTACAAGAATAACTTTGCGATGTTTTTGCCTTATTCGAAGAGAATCACCGTTGCAGGAGATGCAGTTTACTTATTTTTTCAATCTTAGAATGATTATATTACAATATTGAAAATGTTATAACTTTAATAAATAAATAATAATGCAATATTTGTTATTAATTATTTCTATCAGAGTAAAAGAACAACTTTGCAATATTTTTGCCTCGTTCAAAGAGGATCACAGTTGCAAGAGATGCAATTTACCGAATTGTTTTTAAATCCCAGGATGGAACGAATGGAAGTATAGCGACGGAAGGAACCAGAAACTGAAAAGAAAAGGCAAGAAATAAAGAAAGGAAGAAAGTAAGAAAGAAAGCAAGAAAGGAAGGAAGGAAAACTTGCCTCGGCAGCAGCCATGGCGTCAGCTGTTTTGTCCCGGGGGCGCGCCTCGTTTCTTTATATTTCTTCTTTGCCCGGAAGCTACCGACCCGATATCGTTCCGATACATTTCTCCTTCTTCTACGTGTAACTCTCTCAGAGTGTACAAAAAATAACAGAAAGACCTTTCGATCTCCGAACAACACAAATATGTCGCAACTTTTCCATCCACTCTGTCATTTTCTTCTTCCTTTCTTGCAACTTCTATTTTTTTTTAAGAAAATAAAGGAAAGATAGGGTATTGCAAAAAAGTAAAAAATGAAAAGTGATCCAAGAATCGAGAATGGATATTTTACTAAATAAACAACACCCCATAGTTCGATTTGATTTTGTTGTTGTTGTTTTCAATCAGTCAGTCAGTCAGTCAGTCAGTCAGTCAGTTTGTATTCAGAGATCAACTTTTTCTCTTTGATATTGGTGCTTGGAAATCCGTCACGTGACTGCCAGTTTACAAGGGAAAAGTCGTACGACTGGGGACTATCGACTGGAGCAACACGACAGGTGTACGTCGATAACGTTGCCGACAATAATTGCAAATCGTAGCTGGCGAACATGCTTCGGCGTGTCGATCAAGATTCCAATAATATGCTTCGACGATGCAAATAACATTTCCATTAGCTAACGGGAAACAAACGGTACTACCTACCAATACTAAACTAAACAAACTAAAGAAAATTTCTCTCTTTCTCTCTCTTTTTCACTCTCTCATTTGTTATTTTAATTTTGTTTACTTCGTCTGAAGAAAATTGCAAATATTTTCTACGAGAGAGAAACCGTAACATGTAATAATTGAACCGTTGGGAAAACTTATTTAACAAATATTTATTTACAAGAAAATTATTCAAACGAAGAACCTAAATTTTAAGAATGCATTTTATGTTTTAAAAAATATTTCAAATAAAATTAACAGAAATGCAAATATTATTCAATAATTATTTATATTTCGTAACACGTTGACAGTGGCAATTTTGTGCAGCTAGAACAAAGATTGTAGAATGTTTTCCATCACTGATGCAAGTTGCATCAAAGTTGCATCAGGGTAATATACAATACTATACGATATATATATGCAATACTATAATAAATATTTTCAATAATATAACACAATTAAATAAAATTTACTTCTGGGACCGGAACCCTTGAAAATGTCGTGGCAGTCAACGTGTTAAAAACACCAATACATATCTGAATACCTTCGGGTGTCACGTGTATAACCAGAAAATATTTAGAAACAAATAAACGATAGTTTAAAAATATAATAGAATTTAATAAAAGTAAGAAAGAAAGAAAATTATTTCTACATGTAGAATATATTATTAAAAGTTTCAAACGTTCCTCGTAACTCAGCCTGTATATTGAAAAAGTTTAGAAAACATGCAACAGCGTGTATAAAAATTCATCTTTTTAAAGATCACGATCATGTTCGTTTTAAAGAATTCATTTTCTTGTTGGAGAATATCGTTCGAAACAGGGAAACAACGTTTGTGCTAAGCGAAGACGTTCAAAGTTCCTTTTCGTGAACGGGAAACGATTTCGTGCATGCACTGTAAAAGAAAGCAAGAAAGCAAGGAGAGAAAGCAAGAAAGAAATAAAGAAAGAAAGAACGAAAGGAAGGAAGGAAGGGAATGGAGAGAAGGTTAATATCGGTCGAACACGGAAAAGAAGACAGTAAATACGATGTGGAAGAATAACGATAACGGGAACGCGTATACTTCACAACACTACTACGATTTTCTTTCCATATAAATACACACACACACACACACACATACTCATACACACACATATACATAATATAGATAAACTAAATATAAAGTTCTGAAAATAAACTATTAATCAAATCCTCATTTTTCTTCTCTTTCATTCACTGTCCTAAGCCTTTCTTTTCCCCCCATATGCAACATATGAATGCACATTTACACACAGAGACATACATAGAATACAAAGTAAATATAAAGTTATGAAAATAAACTATTTATCTTATAAATCTTGATTTAATCGAATTCAATCTAAACATAGAACATTCCTAGATTTAGTTACACCAGAACTCTAGTATCAAATCGATACGAAATAAACATCTAAAGCATTCCCACAAACGTGACTTTAAAACTTCTAACCAATAATCGAAACCGTAACTATAATAAAAATAAAAAAAAGAAGAAGATCTCGTTGAAGAAGGGTTCGATCGAGAAATCCGAAAAGGTAGAAAATAATCGGTCGAATGTTAATCCGGTGGTGCGATTAAAAGTGCGAAAATAACATCATTAGGATGAAAATGTAAGCAGAGAAAACAACAATAACAACAACAACAACAACAACAACACGTTTTCTTTCTCTTTTCGTCGATGGTTGTGTTGAAGGAAGGTTGGTGTGTGAAGAAAAGGAAAGGAAAGGGAAAAAGAAGGGGAAGAAGAAGAAGAAGAAGAAGAAGAAGGAAGGGTAGATCGCAACAGTAACGACGTCGAGAGGGTTGCGCGAAGGGTGACTCCGGAGCACGAAGAGGGATGGAAACAGTTATACGATTGGTTTGTGAGGGTCGCCATTCAGGAGGGTCGCCGGTGCTGTTTGGAGTCTGCGCTCTTCCTTGATCCTATGCCAGAGGAAGGAAGAAAAGATGGAAAAGAGGGGGGTTTGCTTCAAGGGTTTCCTCGAAGGCCACCAAAGTATCGGGTTGGTGATAAAAAAATGTCGGATTTTTCTATTGAATTCTACCTAAAAGTCCGACATTTTTTTTACACCAGATATATATACACCAGAAGGAATAAGAAGGATAAGAACAAAAAATAAGAGACCGGCGTAGTTTGACGGACCTTGCGACGCCCTACGTCACTTTTATCGCCGACGCCCTTTTCCTCCCACCCTTAATACCTTTTATATCATCGGAATGGAAGAAACCAGACGATTCCTGAACGTTTTCACGAAACCTGACCTTTTTTTCTTTCTTTTTTTTTTTTGCTTTATTAGATACACACCAGAGATCACTGATGGTTGGTGAAAAAGAAATGTCGGATTTTTTGGCAACGATTCAATAGGAAAAACCAGACATTTTTGTTCCACCAACCCTTATATGGATGTAAGAGTTGTGTCAGGTTACCTTTCACGTGACAACAGTACTTTTATTGACTGTTTTATAAAAAAATATATCAAAAAACATAAATATTTATTTGAAATAAATATAAATAAATGATTACTAAGAAAAATGTTATTCTTAGAATAACAGGAAAGGAATAATAAAGTGACTTAAACTTCTCGTGGGATTTTAATTGTGTAAAATAAATAATAGGAAATGAGAATGAAAAAAGAGGGAAGGGAAAGGAAGGGAAAGGAAAGGGGAAGGGAAAGGTTTATTCGTCGATAAGACGAGTTTCACGATGTCGTCGTCGTCGTCGTAGTCGCAATTATGCGATGGTCGCATGGTACGCTTGGTACCGTTTATTCTGATGAATTCGTTTTAACAAAGTATACTTTATATTATACTATTACTAATACCAATACTATTACTACCATTTAGAGAACCCATAAGAACCCAATTTTTGAATTCAATGAACTTTGTTTAATTCATGCGATTGAGCCTGGTTCGTAAACGACGTTGTTCGAGTCAAATGTCTTTCCTTGAATAATAGTTTAAATTCAAATATTAAATCTTATTATCTATTTTAGAAAATTTATTAAACGATCAAAATATTTAACAAATTGTAATAGAAAATATATTAATAATATAAATAATTATTAATAATATATTTTAATAGAACGAATAAACAAATAACGTTGACATTAAACTATCGTAAAGAATTCTTTCAATTCTTTCAAATTTTTCAAGTTTTTTAATAAAAAATATGAAAAATTAATCATTTTCAAGATAGTTAAACTCAACAAGATCCGATCTAACATATGACGTTGAACCAAAGATTATTTTTACCAGTGAGCTTGGAAAAGTAATTCAACGAGAGAGTTTAGCTCGACCAAAAATACGCTAAACGGTGGAACAATGAAATTATTTTTAAACCACCGTGCACACGATCACCGGTTTAACTCCTCTCTCTCTCTCTTTCTTCCTCTTCCTTCCTTTTTTTTATTTTAAATTCTTCGTGCCAAGTGCAAATAGAAACGTATGCGATTATCTAAGCAGACGAATGAATCGTTCGAGCGAGGGAAACTTCAGAAGAAGAAGAAGAAGGGTAAAAGTTCTTTTTTTTTCACGTACAATGGAATCTACGACATTAAGACATAAAACACCTTGGTTTAATTAATTCCAAAAGAAATCAAACGATAGGGTGAAGTGCAAGAGATAGGGAGGGGAGAGGGGAGAGGGGAGGAGCAGAAATAATAAGAAAGAATGGAAAGGAAAAAAAAAAAAAGAAAAAAAAAGGGTAAAGAAAAACAATGTAAACGGACGAACGAGAATGGTATGCATACGAGTTGTAGTTTACTTCTCTCAAGTTTTAGTTTCGTTTCGTTTCGTTTCATCTTTCTTATCCTTCTCCCTTTTTTCCCTTGTCTCTTTTTTCGACAAGACGTCACGTGAGAATGCACCGACGAATGCAACGACGTAAGACGCGAAAGACGAACGACCGTAGCGAAGGGTGCTGGCCCTCGAAGCGTGGCACTCTGACTTCGAAAATATAATAAAAGAAAGAAAAAAGAAATGATGGTAAAAGGACGTAGACAAAGAATGAAAGAAAAGTAAAGGGGGATAAAGGAAAAGTATATGGGATAGAATAAACACGTTTATGGTTTATTAATTAATAATATTTTGAAGTTTAAGAGATGCTTGAACACAATGAGAATGATTAGATTGTAATTTATACGATTTTATGGGGGAAGAAGGAGAAAGGGAAATGACATGAGATAGGATAAACACACACCTTTATGGTTTTTTGATTAATAATATTTTTAACTGAGAGATGGTTGAACAATAAGAATGATTAGATTTTAATTTAAACGATTTTAACGATAGCGAAGTTGAGAAACTGAGAAGTTCAATGCATTCCAATATGTTCTCCATCATTCTCATTCTCTCTCTCTCATTCTCTCTTTCTCTCTTTCTTTCTCATTCACTATGACGATACAATAATGCAGTGTATAGTAGACGGTAGAAAGGTAGATATCCGATTAATTCCCATTGAATGTCTTTATTGTATTAAATGCTTGCCCTCCTGAGGTCGAGAGAAAGATACTCCGAGTTATTGGTAGTGGGAGAAACAGACACTGAGAAATACAATAAAGAAGGGGAAGGGGGACAAATACGACAGGGGGAGAAGGAAAGTAAAGGATAGAGAGATAAGGAGGTCGTGTCTTGGTAACTTCGATCCGAGTTCTGTTTAAAGCGTGGACATAGTGTTTTGCTATATGCAACTTAAAGTGCATGCGTAAAACAGTGTCTCCCAACTCTTCTTATACCTCCCCTTCTTCTTTTTTTAGATATTAGAAATTTATTTTGTTTTAATAAAATCAAATATAACAAAGACAATTTGTTGTTTGGATTAAATTTTGTAATATTAAGTTTGGTGGTAAAAGAATTGTCAGATTTTCCTATTAAATCGTAACCTAAAATCTGACATTTTTTTATCCAGCAACCCAATAGTTATTTCTTCGTAATTGTGGGGTAAGAGAAAATGGAAAATACAAATCCTTAAGAGGTGGAATGTGAAAATAAAAAAAGGGGAGAGGAAAAAAATCGAGTAGTAATGCAATAGTCTGAGAATAGTCGTACGAATACGGTTTAAACGTCGATATCTCCTACTTGCCGTTTTGCTTTACGCTTCGAGCACGACCCTTTTCTCTCGAGAGAGAAAGAGAAAGAGAGAGAGAGAGAGAGAGAGAGAGAAAGAAAGAGAGAATCTTTTTCATTCGACTTTTTCTTACCGAGACGAACGCTTAGGTGCGAAGCGCCTGTTTCCGGTCGCGAATGCCTTTCCTAACGAGCGCACGCCTCCGACTTGCCTGTCTGACTCCGATGCTTTAATTACTGACTTGTACTTGTGCATCGATCTTTAGTCCCCATTTTCTTAGAAAAAAAATGTTAAAGATTGTTCAAACAATATCTAAAAAAGTATTTAAATATTCTATGCAGAATTATTATTTAATTCATTCAATCTGAAAACTGATCACGTATGATGAAAAATATTAACTTGCACTGTTTAAATAACGAAATAATATTTTAACTAAACAATTTAAGTATCTTATATACAATATAGAAATATAAATTATTAATAATAATTTACAAGACAATAAAAAAATTATTTTAAATGCATGGTTAGTAGAAAAAAGCAAAATGTTATTATTTTACTCAGCTATCATAGTTTGAAAATAAATCAAACATAAAGATTTCCTCGAGTACGTTAAGTTTCGTTAAAAAACAAAAGATAAATTTCAAAGCTCTAAGATGATAATTTCTCTCGTCATCATGGAAAAGACACGCCCCGTCGCATTACTTAGAAGACGTCAAAACGTAAATTTTACAAGAGGACGTTTCGCAATGAATTACACGATACTAGAAGAGTACCCAATGACTGTAGGTAAAAAAAAAAAAAAAAAACAACTCCTCGGTTACTCAAGTGCGCGTCGAACGTTAATTACAAAAGCGGAAACACCTGAGAAAATAGCAGAAACATCGATCGTGACAGGGCCGAGTATTCTGACCACCACCATGATGACTATGACAAGTAACTTCGTCAATACTTTTTCGTTGCTTTTTACATTACAACTCTGTGTAAAAATATATTTTCTCATTATCTTAAACACGGACATAGTTTCTATCATATTATTTAAAAAAAAAATAATATCTTAAAAATTACGAATAATTCATAAAAAATAAAAACATATGAATCCATTGCAATATTAAATAAAAAATATACTTCAAACATATTTTAAACGTAAAATCATAAAAAATAATATCAACTTAACATAGAAGAAGAAAAAATCTATTCAATAAAATAATTCTAATAATGAAATAATTTATTTAATAAATAAGAATACCTAAAAAAATATTCTAACAAATAACAATATTTCTATGTTGAAAAATCTTTGAAGAATTACTGAACTACAGGCAATGTTCTATCGAGCCTAACAAGAAACCGTCTTTCTCTTCTGGACCTATACAGATTCCAGTCAGTTTGAGAGTGAGAGAGTGAGAGAGAGAGAGAGAGAAAGAGAGTTCAGGGTCGAGGCATACAGGTGGTCCATAACATAACAGTCACTGCGTTTTATCCGGCAGTAAAGCGGCGGCAGGCGCTCTGGCTCTATGATTTAATACCCCAAACCGTTACCCCTCTCCACCACCCGAACGAGCACCCCTTACAAGCACAACGTCCCTCTCCCTGGTTTCTCTCTCATTCCCTCACTCTCTCAGCGAAGTACCACCACCTCCTTTCCTCCCACTCACTCCCCCACCACCTACACAACCACCATCTCTCTCTCTCTCTCTCTTTCTCTTTCTCTCTCTCTTTCTCTTGTAACGGTGCAACCGCGTGCCTGCACTAACCCAATGCCGCGCAACACTGGGACGACATTATCAACCGGATGCTTCTATGAATGTAGGCGAGGTCAAATGGCTATGAAACACCGTAGAAACCTCCAAACGGTGGTAACCATGAGCTAGGTTATCTCTTAGGATCAAATTAATATTCTTTAAGATATATTTCTATAAAGATTTTAAATATCTTAACAATTTAATCAAAATATTATTACTTTTTTATTTCTCAATTCTCTTTTACAAGATTTACAAAGATTTGGAATATACCAAAGGAATTATGGTGAATTATCAGACTGATGATAACCTCTATGATCTAGGAATTCTTTTAAGATCTAATTAATATCAAAGGTATTTCATTACGAATCTGGAATATGTTCACGAATGAAATGAATGTTTTGAAATTCCATAAATAGCTATTGATCTAAGAATTCTTCTAAGATCGAATGAACATTGAGTTTCTGAAAAATATCTTCTAAAAAACACACCTATATTGAAGATTTTTAAATAATCCACGAAATATAAGACAAGGTGTAGAAAAAGAACGATATTAAACAGAAGCAGACTACTTGGTGGCAAGAAATGAAATGGTAGACAGTGGTGTAGAAGCACGAGCTTCAGTAATATCGTAAATTCATATCCCGAAAGTTGACCGAGCACAATGATAGGAGAATGAGAAAGGAGGTGAATCCTGGCTGGACCAAAGGAGAACTCCAATGTAGGAGGATCAGAAAGAGAAGCGTTTATCGGCATTTCCTGAGAGTGCCTGAGAGTGACTGAGAGAAAGAAAAAGAGAGGAAGAGAGAAAGAAAGAAAGAAGAAGAGAGAGAGAGAGAGAGAGAGAATAAGAGAGAAAATGAGAGGGATGGTTTACCACGGCAGAGCACGGCCGCCCGGGGGTGGCTCGAGAAAGGGGCTTGGCGCGATGGAAGAGCCGCGGAGGTGGAGACGTAGGTGGAGGAGAGTAGGTGGGAAGGAGGGAGGGAGGGAGGGAGGGTTGGAGGGTGGTTTTCCTTGCCCAGCATCGAGGAATCGATACGCCGGTGGAAGCCCAGCGCCACCAACGCCTCCGACGCCCTACGTCATTGCACCCACCAGCCGAACCCGTTCTTCCATCCCTCTTTTCCTCTTTCCCACTTCCTCACCCTTTCATTTTTACCATATTAAAAAACTGAATTATTACTAACCAGACATTGCTATAATGATACTTGGAATTATGATTTACAATTAGTTCTAGTTTTATATTTCTTCCTCCTTGCCTATAGTTAATTAATATTTGATATATTTTATTAGAAAGTGTGTGTATGTGTATGTGTGTGTGTATGTGTGTGTTAGTTGTAATTATATCGATCCTTCATTTAATGGGAATTGTGTTGAAACGATGAGACAAGATAATGGACCCACGCGAGAAACAAACTAACGATTCTCTAGGAGAGTTTCTAGTTTCTTTCAGTTCCTCTCTCTCTCTCTCTCTCTCGCTTTCTATTTAACCCTTTGACCCGTCCTTCTTGAAATTCCTCCGGAACTCGGGAGGAAACTCATGTCCAACTCTCTCTTTCTCCCCGGGAAGTCCTGGGTCACCAGAGTCGAAAGGCCGAACTCGACGGGTCCCGTTAGTTCCCGCGTCCCACTGGGAACACGCGTAACGTCCGACGATTACTGAACCAACTCCGAGACGCAAATTGTTTTCAAGTATCTACTCTCTTGCACTAACGTTACCCAACTGACACCGAGACTAGACGAGAACAAAAGATAAAAACTTAAAGAGAAATAATAATTTTAAATATATATTTCTTTGGATATTTTATATCCTAATAAAAGAACAATACAAATCTTATAATTGTATTTTCCCATTTTCTCAACAATTTTTGACGTTAACGTATATATAAATATACAAATATATGCGTATGTATATGTATGTGTATTAAAACGATACGAAATTGTCAAAGTTGTCGGATAAACGTAAAACTCGAGTTTACGCGCATTGACTGAACACACGACGCCGTGCTACCAACTTGAAATTTTAAAGCCAGAAAGAGGGAAGTGTATACACATATACAAAATGTGAAAACCCCTACTATACGTGTGAGTGTGTGAAAGAGAGAAAGGAAAGAAGAAAGAGAGGAAGAGAAAGAGATAGGGTCGAGTTAAAGAGACATCGAAATGACGCGACGAGCTTAACTTCTGGCACTTCTCGATGCTAATGCCTCTCTCATCTCTCTTCTTCCTCTCTCGTTCTCTCCTTTTCTCTCTCTTTCACAGAGCATTTCCTCCGTAGCGTATCCGCGGGACAGGACCGCCGGCAAACGTCAGAACGTTGAGAGAAGTTGATATCCCTCGTGGATTTCGCGGCTCTCGCGACTTCCCTTAGTTATTCAAATTGTATTCGCCCGTTTCGCTTCCCCTCTTTCCTCATCCCTTTCCTCCTTTTCACCTTCCCTTTCCCCGTCACATCCTCTCTAACCCCTAACCACCCAGTTCCTACAATATTATTTTATCTCGACCTCGTCGTTGCACTCTCGAAACCGTCATCGTCGTTCTCTTCCTCGTCGTAAGACAAAGAAAATTTATCGCGAGAAATGTACAGGGTGTCCTTTAAATATACAAGCCCGTTCATGAAAAAAATATTCGATTGTAAAAAGTTAAAAAAGAATTCATTTATATCGTTGGAGGATTAACATCGGTTGGATCGTTATTTTTGACGAGGCTCGTATTTCAACACGAAAGATATTATTATATCGTTGGTTATGAGAGTGAAAGAGAGAAGAAGAGGAGAAGAGAGGAGAGAAGAGAAGAGAGAGAGGGTGTGGAAGGAGAGGATACTCATAGCAATCGGAACCCGCGCGCACAGATTTATTCCCGCGTAATAATTTATCGCGCGGACGTTAACACTGACAGGTTAGCAATTTATTTAGTTACTTTTATTAGACCGATCCGCGAATGTCTCATGTTAATTAGATAGCATTACACATTGTGAAAGCGATCCCCATATTACCTATCGCGCGCGAATATCGACGGGGAATGGCAATGCGTATTAATTAACGCACGGCCACGCGATTTAATTTCGTTCCACATACCGGCCCGCTAGCACACGGACCGTATTACCCGGGAATTTCTACGATCTGAACACACCGGTGCTTATATATATTTATATATATTTATATATATATATATGTGTGTATGTGTATACGTATACGGATATAACGATACATACAGATGATAATAACGTTACTTATTGCATTGTTAATAATAATAAATAAAAAAGAAAGGAAAAAAAGAGAGAGAAAAATATATATAAATATTATAAATCGCAAATACAGTTGTACGAACTCCAACATCAGAGTAGAATTTTCCATTAATTTCTGATCGAAGTTAAAACGAGAGAGTTACGTCAGTCCGGGATTTTATATCTTTGTTTAATAACAACGCAACTCCCCTCCTCTTGTCCTCCTCATTCCTATGTCAGGGTTGTTAAAATATTATTTTTTACAGAATATTTTAGCTACTCGTATACATAACAATTTTATTTTAATTTTTTTTTCGAAATGTTTTTTTTTCTTATTGGATATAGAATTCATTGAAACGAAATAGTCGATAGATGAATTAGTTTAAAGATTGGACGGAGAGTATGGTGGTGGACGGAATAAAATGAGCATAAGGGACGTATTGGTCCAGAAAGGTGCGGAGACCCTTTTTCTCGTAATAACCCGCGCTTGGGTTTGTAGGAGTCGTAAAGATAATGGAGAATGCGTTGTACGCCGGTCGTTGGCTAAATAGCGTGTAATAGCAAATCGTGGCTACTATAGCGAACGCACTTTATTCCAGTTCCCCGTTTCCCTCGTCTCTCATTCTCTCTCTTTCTCTCTTCGTTCTCGCGGCTTTTAAACAACAACAAAGTGTCGCTCATTAATATCGCGTCCACGATCAGCAACTCGGTTCTGTTCAGTTCAGGCATGGCTTTTTCGTATCGTACGACTGACACACACACACACACACAGACATAGACACATTTACACACCTTTTAGATTATATCGATCAATTTTTTTCCCTACTCACGATCGATTCTACAGCCTCTTAAAACTTCACCTTGCATCGTTAACTCACCTGCAACAAAAACAGAGAAATCGAAGTTAAGCAACGTGTGTTGGTGGTTTGAAAAAAGGAAAAATTGTTATCTTAACGCGACGGATAAAAGAATACAATAAATATTAAAAATCGAATCTATATTTGTTGTAGGGAATCGATATATCGTATATACAGGAATAAAACGTGCGTCTGTCTCTACGATATTCGTGTAATAGTCAAAGCGTTAGAGTAAGTGTGATAGTAGGCAGAATATATCATCGTGGGACTAATTTCCGCGATAAATATTTTACGGGCGACCATTACGCGGTGGCGGCCGCGTGTTCGTAGCATATAAACTATGAATGACCATGGTGGTTGTAACGTTGGCAGGGTGGAAAGTGCATTTGGTGGTAGTGGTGATAGCGATGGTGGTGATGGTACTGCAAAAGGGTGCGAAGAGGGAACAACGTTCGTTCTTTCCCTTTCTCTCTCTCTCTCTCTTTCTCTCTCTCTCTCTCTCTTTTTCGTTCTCTCTACGTTCGTAAAATTCGCGCGAACGTTATTATACGATTTGAGCGTCCCTCATTAAAATCCGTTTTAGCGACGAGATCGTTGCACCCGCGTCCAAACCCTTTTTCCCCCCTTTTTCCTGCCTCCTGCCCACTACCATCCCTTCTTTCAGCTTCATACAACTCGTCGAGTTATCCCCGGAGAATGACCTAAACGCGATAATCGTGTATACGCGTTAAACTATTCCTTTCTCGTTAAACCCCACGAATTTGATCTGCTAGATAATAACACTTAACTATCTTATCTGAAACAACTTTGTTATACTTTATTTTTCATCCATTTCTTTCTATATCTTTTCTTTGAATATATTAGATCTACCGAAAAGTTCTATCCATTTGTAAGACAACAATTTTCGATGCATAAGTGCATGTTTATTTGACGTTTAAGAAAAATGTGTATTTTGTTTTATTCCAAAATCGGACAGAACTTTCCGGTATATCTGATATATTTATTCAATGTTTTTTTTTTATTGTAGGAACTTACCTAAATATAAAGTATCGAATTCGTATGTGAAAAGAATTTAAAACATGGAAATACGTAGTTCTCTTTTTTCTCTTATTTTTTTCTTTTCTATGAAAGAATCGAACGAATCAGCAGGGTGACTAACTAAAACCTTTAATGTATTCCACTTCTAATATACCGTCGGACTCTTTGATGACAGGTGAATTCACGTGTAATACCGAAAGAGGGTTACAAGAAAGGTGCCGTTATAGGCCGACACGAATGCATGGCCGTTCTCTCTCTCTTGTGTGCTTATCGGGCATGCTGAGAAAGGAGCGGCATTCGAAGTCAGATTAGCGCGACGAATCGCGGTTCATTGACTGCTCAGCTGTTCACTCTGTCCGCAGGTGTCACATACAACGTCGGCCTATATTTATGCCCAGAGAATAAGAGAACTGAGAGAGAGAGAGAGAGAGAGAGAGAGAAGAAAAGAGTAGAGATGACAGAATTGTGTAATATTTAATTTAATTATTTCGATTAAATACTATGGGGGAATACACACACACACACACACATACACTGACAGTAAATTTTCTATGCTCGCTTCTATACATTTGTTCTTTTTATTCTACTACTATTATATTTTTCTATTCTATATTTTCAGTGACAAGAAACAGAAATAGTTGCTTAGGGCTTGGTATCGTACTAGTTTAAAAAAACAAAATTATGTAATATTTAATTTAATTATGTTTGTTGAGATTAAATATAGCTATTGATTAATATAAATTTACTATGTTTGAGAAAGGTATACTTTATTTTAATCTACAACAGTTTGCAACCTATTTTTTCACGAGTTTAGAAAAAATTGTTATGCGAGATTTTATTTAATTAATATCGATTAAATATTATGAAACATTGAATCGTATTTTTGTTAGTTACTCGTTTCTTTCTTTCAGTGATAATAATTGACAACTGTTTAGAACTTTATTACAGGTCAGAAAAATTCTTACGATTAAATGGTATGAAATAATAATAAACTTTATTATTACTTTGTTACATTTTCCTTTTTTTTTGAATTCTTTCTATATTTTCACTGAGAAGAACAGTAATAGTGCAGTTGGCATCGTCATGCAGGCAGATTACGCGCCACTAATTACGTGGCAATGCACTCGACGCCCAAATAACGTTTGTTTAAATTAGACCAACGGACGTAAAATGTCCAACAGCTGGAGTATTTCTAAAAACAGACGATTCAGGTTCGCGATCGGTAAGGTAAGAAAATTAAGAAGATGAAGAATATGAAAAGAGAAGAGGAAAATGATACCAATGTATTATAACGTAATTTTGGTAGAACTCTATATCATCGTACTCTCTCACCATAACATCAAAGTGAAAACATTAATTTATGATCTTTAAGTTAGAAAGTTCTTTAAGGAAAAAAGATGAGAACAGAAAAAGAAAAAGGAAACGAAGAAAAAGAAAAGTAGAGTTACGCGCGTTAGAGTTGAAAGGAAGAATTTCAGGAAACGTCAACTGGACTGAACTTTATGTCTTTCGGGGTGAATGAAAACGAACTGTCGCGAGGTTTGGAATGAAGAAAAAGAAAATATACTCCAAAAGGAGGATATTTGCAATAAGAAGCAAAAAAAAAAGAAGAAGAAGAAGAAGAAGTAGGAACGAGACGTTCTCTCATCTTATCGAAGGTAAAAAAAGAAAATGAAGATCTTTAGAAGTAGAAGAAGTAGAAGTAGAAGAAGAAGAAGAAGAAGAAGAAATGAGGAAGGAAGGAAAGAGGTTACAATCGGATGAAACAGTAATTGAGTTCTTACTTGCTTGCTTGCTTGCTTACTTGCTTACTTCGCACACAATCGAATGGCAAAACTTCTTCCTCTTTTTGTCCCACCTCTTCCTCCTCCTCCTCCTTCATCTCCTCCCTTAACTTCCTGCCACGCTTCTTAGAACAATATTATTAACGCGTTTTCAAGCGTTCCCTGTTGCTCGAATCTTACATCGATAAAACGTCGGACTGGTACTGTAATTAATCTTTGGAATAAAAACAGTTATCCGGATTCTTCGCGTTAACCGATCGATGGATTTAAATCGGTTAGAGATTTGTAAAGAAAAGTGTTTTTCTGCAATCATCCTTTCTCTCTCTCTTTCTCTCTCTCTTTTTATTTTTTTTTCTCTCTCTGTAATACCAGGAATACGCGAGAACGGACTTTCGAATCGACGATGTACGATCGGAAAGCGTCGGTGAAGCGGAACACGCTCTCGGCGAGTGCACAGCCGGTGATACGTTGCTGGATGAACGGGGGAGGAGTGTATCGAACGATATCTCGCATCGACATCGATCAATTTCTCGCCAACGAATAATGGCCGTACGTGGTGAGCGAGTAACGAGACTGACGCAATTTCATCGTTGCCTAGAAAGAGACAGAGACCTAACAAACGTTTGTATGCGTGTGCGTGCGTACGTGCATGTGTGTATCCCCTATGTATATGTTTCTCAGCGTGTACGAGTTTCCCTTCCTCTCAACTATCGTTCCACGTGGGTGTATAATCGCAGTGGCTCTTGTCGGGAACGCTTGAACTTGACTCGCGAAAACAGGAAATCTAGCTGGTGATTTTGTGTCACGGTCGTGTTGCTGCTGCCTCTCTCTCACTCTCTCTCTCTCTCTTTCTCTATCCTATCGACCATTTTAATATTATTTCATATATTTTATACAATTACCGTACCATACAATTTATTTCCAAATTATGTCCATTTTTTCTATTTATTTATTATTTTATAATAGTAATCATTATCTATTTCTTTTTATACTCAGCTCAATATACACATTTCATTAGTAAAATTGTAAGATAAATAAAAATAGAATTAAAAAAAAATTATAATTGATATTAAATTATAATCGTGTAAATAAATAATGAACCTAAATTGATAAAATTATTGTTAAGCTAAAAGCTAGTCAAGTTGTGGAAGTTTGAAAGTTGTAACGTTAGGAAGACGTTATTAAATATGTTCTTTGGCGAGGTAAAGGGGACGAAGCCCCAGGGTCACACCTGCGGGTGGCTTCTTCTGAGCCCTCCTCCTTCTCTCACCCACCCCTCCCGGACGGCTCGGTTGGTAAAGCAGGGATTACTTGGTGTAAGAGCCTAAAGCAGCAGGCCTCGCACGGGCGAGTTTGCTCGAGCAGGGCTTCGCGCCTCATCGTCTGGAAAATGGCTTACTGCTTACATTTACCTACACCCACCCCCACCACCCCTACCCCGTTTCATCCTTCTCAACAAACGGCCCTTCCTTCTTGTATTCCGACGCACCCTCAAATCGCACTACCGTCTTTCCTTTCCCAACCCTCAAAGCATCCACCTCATCCTCCTTTTCCACCTCATCCTCCTTTTCCACCTCCTCTTTCTTCTTCTCATTCTCCTTGGTCATGGTTCCCTTCTTAATGCTTGTCCGAATAATTTGCGTTAAGCAATTGCAAATGGCCGTACAGGTACAACACCCTTCTACTTTCATTTTCAATCTTAGTCTGTCTAACGATAATCACGGCAATTAGAAATCTAAAAAAAAATCAGCTCAATACTTCGATAATGAGAAAAACCATAGATTATTATTAAAATGATCCAGCACGCTAATGTTCAAATAGTTAATTCCATTTTTCCTGATTTTTATCTCGTTCACCGGTTTAACCTGATCGCCCGTGTAAGAAAATGATTTATTTCCACATAGTATTATGGAAATATACGAATGAATAAATAACCACGGGACTGTGAAATTAAAATAACATTAAAATACTGCGAAAAAAGTTATATAAACTGGTGGTAGGTCAAAAGAAATAAAAAAAAAAGAAGAGAAGAGAAGATGATAAAAAAGAAAAAAAAAAGAAAAAGAAAGTAAAAAAGGCAGCAGCAAAAAGGTCAAAAAATTGTCGACATTAGCCGATATCGGAGCCAACGGTGCAGAGCGAATAGGGGCTGTGTGATTTATGCCAACTGGCTCGTAAGGAAGCTTACCGGAAGCAGGGAGTATTGGACTTCCTATTCCCGTAGGAAGACCGATCGGTCTCTTCCTTAACTTCGCTCGATTTGCCTTCACCGCTGACGCATTATTACAGCTTGGTCGCCCGCGCACCTCGTGTTTCCGTAATACTCAACAAAGATAGACAGACAGAGAGGGGAACGGGGTCAGAATCGTTAGATAATCGATAATCAATGAGATCCTTGACCTATTCAAGATACTAAAAATACAGTAAAAAGAATTTATAGTAAATAGAGGGATTTAACAGGGTACGGTAAAAGCTAAACACGTATAAGAAAGGTTGTTAGAATGAAACTGAGGTGGATAAAAGGTGGAGTAGACATTCTTTTCTGGCTGGTCCATTAATATTTGCCCAATTAGCAGCGTTGTCACGCGAGCCTAAACCGTCCAACCAGGAAAGGAAGAAAGAAAAAAGGGTTCTACGAAAGAGAGAGAAAGAGAGAGATAGAAAAAGGTGAGAGAAAGCGGTCAACCGGTGCTCAGAGAGGGAAGTACTAATTAGAACGTTCGCGTCCCGAAAAAAGCGTTCACGTGCGATGTTCCAACCGCGTGAAATCTGTAGCCGACCGTAGGACCGGGACCTCTTCCCTCAACACACCCCCTTTACCCCTACCCCTACCCCTCTCCCCGTATGCAGGACTTTTTCCTCATCGAAAAGTCGTCCTCGGGTACGCAAGTGGAATTATGTATCGACTTGAATCGTTTCTTCGTGTCAGACGACTTTCGTATTTTCAATCAGAGAAAAAGGGGCAAGAAAGAACAGAAAATAAACTTCTTACAAGTTAGACATTACCCGACTGCATAATCCCTTAGGCTATTATGCACAAAAAAAACAAGAAAAAAATTCAAGTATTTCTATGCGAGAAATACGTTCGAGACTTTCCCTCTAAATGTTATCCTACACTTTATTTGAACTTTCTTCATCGTCGCTTAGCGTGCGTTGTCCGAACTTTGATCTTTTTATTGAAAAAAAACAAAAAAGAATTTGTATTTAAAAAAAAAAAACAAGTTAAATTTTTATCTTCAATCTTATTATGCACTCTTATAGGTCATAATGCGTTTCTCACTTTTATCACGCTTGGGAGTCTCGTTATTTTTCTCTTTTTTTATTTTTCTTTCTTTCTATTTCCTTTTCTTTTTTATCTTGCTCGAAAAGAGATAACGACGTATAAGAAAATTATCATCAATTCGACCCTAAAACCACAACGCTAGTTTTGCCTTATCCCGTTGTCGATGAGTTTACGTAATTTTTTCCCGGCGTTAAAAAGATACTTCGTTGGAAATACGGAGAACCCGTGTTCCCTCTCTCTCTCTCTCTCTCTGTCTTTCTTTCTCACTCTCTCTCTCATTTTCTTTTTCATTCTGTATATGTTCCGTCGACCAAGATGGAGAGTACAAGAATCCGTTTAAAGAAACGTCTATCTTAGGTAAGAACGCTTAAGACGGCAAACGGTTAGAATGGTTCGTTAGATACGTCGATTTCGATGCAATTCGACGACTCACTTATTCCCCGACTCTTAAATGTTCTTTAACTCCTAACAGTTTCTACCGACCGATTGCTTATCCAACATCTAAGAAATCATTAGAAACATGTATTTGAATATATTTCGTAAAACAGGAAACACCAGTGTACAATTCACAAGTCTTTTCTAATTCCTGGACTTTTTCAATCGAAACTTTAAACATAATTTAACATAAACGAACAAGTGTTATTATATTTCAAAAAGGAGAACCTTTTAACACTAATTCTAATTTCTTTATATGAACCATCGAGAATATTTCTAAAACATTATTTTACAATTTACATTGTCAAAACACTCGACACATTTTAATAGAAACTTTTAACATAAAATACAATATATATATATCAGAAGAAATGTATTACGTATAACAATTTGTCCCATAATACGAATGAAATGTTCCCCCATAAGAGGTAGAGTACCATTACCCTCAAAGAGCAATTTGAATCCGCGTAGAAATCTTGAAAATTCGAATTAAAGGAAGGAAGGAAGGAAAGCAGGAAGGAAGGAAGGAAGAAGTAAGAGTAAACCGTCAAGGTGGCAAGGAAAGTTTGTCACTAACCTAAATCCATCTCATGGTGTAAGCTCCCTTTATTTTATCTATCCATCTATCTATCTCTATCTATCTCTCTCAAAAACGGTTTCTACGCAACGAGATTTGAAATCTTTCCTACGTGGGTCCTTAGCCCCTTTCCTCAGACTTTCCCTCTCTCTCTCTCTGTCTCTCTGTCTATCTCTCTGTATGTATGTCTGTCTGTCTGTTTAAAAGGGCCGACGAAGGTTCACCGCAGGAGGCGTAGGTGATTCGTGCGGGGTCGTCTTTACGCGATAATATGTAAATATTCTCCGTTATCTCCTGCGTACCGACGTTCCTACCAACTTTCTCAGCACAGTGTGCGTCAATTTCCGAGTTAGAAAATCGAAAGAGAGAGAAAGAGAGAAGGGAGGAATTGCCCTACGATTATTCGTATCAGAGCAATTAACTAATTTCTAACAAAATTCTACCAATTACGATCAACGTAAATTAATAATTCGTTAGATCCAATCTCAGATTTTCATATTTCTCTTTACCCCAACTAGATATTCCTATAAAATCGTATAAACCCTTTGACTCATTCGAGAAACTTATCTACGAACAATTTCTTAAACCTATCCCATATTTCCAAAAGCAGATGATTTTTGTTTTAAGTTTTTACGTACAGGTGTTGTCATTCATTAATCTATCAATTATTCTCATCGTAACTTGACTTTAATGATCAGACAGAAAACTAGTATTTCAACGTAATTAAGTTAATCGATAATTCATTGAGTTTAAATCAACTAAGAAATAATTGACCACCGAGCATAAATATTTCTTCATATCCTAAACTTAATAAAAAAGAATAAACTCCTTGATATTTTTTAATTACATAAAAGACGTTGATACGCGTTCATTTAATCTGAAATACCAGTAACTAACTCATTCAAGCACCCATCAGTACCCACCCACCCAGTTTCAGTATCTACATCTACGTTTATCTTTTCGACGAAGAAACGTCCATCAAGTAACACCAGAGAACAGTGAATTAATCGAGGAAGAGCTCACATCTGATCTTCCGTAGGCGTTGCAACGCCTTCTTCAGATATCACGGTTTCTTAGAAAAAAGGAGCAATGTTCGATGAAAGGAGGAACAAGTGGTTGGATAAGAAAAAGAGAAGAGAGAAGAAGAGAGAAGAAGAGAAAGATAGGGAAAGAAATAGTGGGGGAGAAGTGGGGAAAGGAGTCGGAGATACGGTAGCGGAGTTAGCCGTCGGAAGCTGCTCCTTCTTTCTCCGTACTGAATTGTGGTAAAAAAGAAAGAAAGAAAGAAAGAGAGAGAGAGAGAGAGAAAGAGAGAGTGGGGGAAAATGATTAGTTATTAAAATGCCGATAATTATATATAATCAAGTGACGGGGAGTGTCCTACGCATAAGTTTACGTCGGATGTGCAAAAGAGATAGAAAGAAGGAAAGAGAGAGAGAAAGAGAGAGAGAGAGAAACAGATAAGCATGTTCTCTCTCATTCTCTCTGTCTTCGTCGATTGGACGGTTACTGACTGAAGCCGGCACTGGTTGCAAGAGCAAAAGAGAGAGAGAGAGAGAGAGAGATGAGAAGAACATTATAAAAAGCCCCCTAATAACTGTTATCCACGATCTCGGACTATCCCAGGCAGCGAGAGAGTAGCTACGAGAGTAGCAAGGGAAGGTTCCTGGCTACTCTAGTAGGCGGCTCACGGTAGGTAATAGCTTCGGTTGCTGTTCAAAAAGAACACTCTCCACTTGAAGTCTTCTGTAGTTGGCTGACTGGTTGGCTGGCTCGTGCTGCCTCCGAATACTTCTTCTTATTCTTATTCTTATTCTTATTCTTCTTATTCGATACCCCAACCTCAACTTATTTAGATAAACTTCCATTTTATTTGAAAAACAATTCAAAGATGAGTAAAGTATATACTAGAAGAGATACATTATCTTTTGAAAGCTATTGATATAAAAAATAGAGAGAGAGAGAGAGAGAGAGAGAGAGATAGAAGGAAAAATGACTGAATCCCAGACGTATTATATAAAAAATCGTTTAGCCAAACACATGTCTAACTATTAAGATATAGCGAAGAATACACGATGTAATTATCATTGATCAGTCAGGCATACCTATTATTTCTTCTTATCATATACGAGGGATCAATTTTCCAAGCATAGATCGTGAGAACAAAGATGAGAGACTACTCAAGCCCGAGTCCTCTACTCGTAAACGTATTTAACGCGAACGTTCAGGAAGCTTACGTGTACGTAACGTGATATATCTATACCAACTACAGTTGAGAGTTAGGTAGTATGTACTAGTACCTAGTAGGTAGGTTGGTAGGTAGGTAGGTAGGTATGCAACGAATTAGCGGTGCAAATCGGTACCTTCTAAATCAGTAAGCGAGATCGGAATTAATACCATATTTCACGGCTGGATTATTCCCGGTAGTCACGTACCTACAGAAAGAGAGAGAGAGAGAGAGATGTACGTACGTACATACACACGCACATACACATACACACATCTACATATACGTTTTAAACGTCCACTCATTTCCTGGATAACTACATTAGAATAAGATACACGATCGTAATCAAACGTTCCCTTTCCCCAGTCAGACTTATTCGAGAAAAATGTCTCCCCGATTGGGAGATGATGATCCAAATGGAAGGACGGAACCGGTGGGAGGAGTCCTAAAAGTATCCGCTCTCAACGTTGAATATATGTTAACGTTAAACTGGATGTTGCTGCTGCTGCTGCTGCTGCTGCTGGGTAGGAGTTAGTACTCACATGCGCGCAAACAACACACGCGAATCCTGTGAATGGACGGGGCATCGAGGAACCGCGTTAATGAGCCGCGGCCATCAAACTGGTCAGGCACGTATCGCTACTATGTCGGGCCCTGCTGATTTACAGCGTGTCACGCGACGTGAGTTCCTCCGTGAACACCACCTGGATCCATCTCTCTCTCTCTCTCTCTCTCTTTCTTTCTCTCGTACACACACTCTTGTTCTGTATATACATATATATACATGTGAAAATATTCGTGTTGCTGATTCTACCTGCAGGATGAGCGAACAAATTATCTCAACTAATTTAGAGAAAATTACGATTCTCTCTTTCACGGTCCTCTTTATTTTAAAAACTTTAAGATGATACTTTCGAATATGTTCCATTGAAGAAGTAGGAAGAAGAAGAAGAAGAAGAAAAGGATGAGAATGAGAATAAGGATGAGGAAGAAAACGAGTAAAGTGAGGAGACTGAAGAAGTTCTTTCGTAGAGATACGAAACGAACGCGACCACGGTTACTTTTAAAAGTCTATTACACGTTTTTATCATCCGTCTCTGGTCTCCTTTTACGGCCATTCTGTTCGCAGCACATCTCTCTTTCTTGCTTCTCTCTATCATCGCTACCCATCACGTTTGTTCGCTCACTCGCTCACTCGCTTGCTTGCTCGCTTGCTTGCTTGCTTGCTTGCTCGTTCACTCGCACTTGCAAGTTTGCGAGGCGAGAAAATGAGCAGGGAAGCGAGTATTCGACACGGTGCTTCCGGCCGCAACGGAGATCTATGTTCCGGACTGTTTTATGCTCCTATACCCGGTTTCTGCTTGCCAAAGGTTCCCGTCGTTAATCGACGAGCCACGGAAACGTCGAGTCCACGACGAACGAACCAACAACCAAACAGATGGACGAATGGATGAAGACTTATTCACGAGAAAACCTATCTTTCTGTTATTCTTACCTATCTCACATTCTCACCTTTTGTGTACTTTTTAAATTAATTCTTCTTTATCAAAACTATAAAGATAAAAATCACATTATGTGTAATCAAGTCTTGTTCTATCAACACTTTACCATTTTTTTTTGGAAAGATTTTTATGAAGATTTTGATTCGGTTGAATTAAATTTGAAAGAACTGGTATAATATTTATTAAATAAATTTAAAGAAATGTAATGTATAATAGTGTATAACTTTTTTTAAATTCAATTAAAATCAGATGTTTTCAATCTAAAATCTGAATATGTGAAAATCTTAATAACGTAATTTCGTGTCACATCCGCTCCTTAATAGAGACCACGTATTAACCTACATACAAGTCATTCAACGTCAAAATGTTAATTACATTCGGTTAGGTTTACCGTAAGTAATTAACAAGAGAGTGAGTGAGAGAGTGAGTGAGAGAGATCATTCCCATCGAAAATAAATTCGAACGTCGATCTACAATTTTATTCCCTCGGGCCTGAACACGAACGCGAACGAACGAACGAAATTTACGATTTATCCTAAGATGCGTTTTCTTTTTAACAACGAAGTAGAGGAAAAAAAAATTCAGAAGAAGAAGAAGTAGTAGAAGAAGAAGAAGAAGAGGAAGAAGAAGAAGGATTTTCTTTCTTCAGTAATAACTTTCTTCGACAGTTTCCGGGTAGTAGTCGTATTTGCTACGAAAACAATACGAAAGATTCCGATAGGTTGAGCTTTAAGCACGTCTTCCATGAGAGAACCAGTAGTTGTTATATTCCATCTAACGATCGTCCATCTCAGATAAAACCTCTTTCCTTCACCCCCACCTTCCACCACCTTAACCCCTCTCATCTCCCTTCTTCTTCTTCTTCTTCTTCTTCGTCTTCTTCTCCTCCTCCTCTTTCTCTTCCTCCTTCTGCTCTCTTTGCTCCTCTACCGACTCGCTCTGCTAATTACGCGGGAATTAATTATAAGCGCATTACGCTCGAGTACTCTTTTTCTTCTTTTATTATATATTTTTTTTTTAATTTTATGTTTTTCTTTTCTCCCTTTTCTCATGCGAACCTTGTCTTTCGTTTTTCTTCAACGATCTTCTCTCTTCGCCTATCCTCGACCAACACATTCAACAGAAATCGAGTGCGTGCCACAGATCATAAAAAAAAGAACAAAATAAATTACTTACGGGACAACTTATTTTCGAGTTATGCAGTTTAATATAATTGCATAACGCGAATTAAGTGGAATCGTTGAATAGAGAATCACAGTTGTGACGTAAATCGTTTGAACTTGTGAAGATAATTTATTATTCGTTTATGTGTAAAAATTACGATATTTTTTTTTTGATTCTAAATACGTAAAAGTGTTACTGCAACTATCGTTATTTAAAAAAAATAAAAGAAAAAAACAAAATATGAATAAAATCAAATAAAATTCAACGTCTGCGTTTTAAACTCATCTCATCTCTCGTTGGTTTACGTAACCCGTGAAAGAAAAAAAAAAAACAGGATCTACAAAAGGATCTCCGTCAGAATCCTGTACGTTCGCCTACGCAATTTGTTTTTTTTTTTTTTTCTTAACGTTCTATGCAATATCCATGACGACTAATTTTACTATTTTTACAAAAAAGAAAGAAAGAAAATTGTTTATCTCGTAATGATGATTTTATCGATCTCTCTGCTAGATTTTTATGAAGGATAAAGAGGAAAAAAAATTCAAAGAAAAAATTAAAATAGTTAGATCGATTATATTAAACGAGTTAAACGGTTGCAATATTACAATAATTTGAACTGACATGAGAGATACAAACACCGACGGACTCCTTTATTATACTTGTAATACAATCTAAAAGCATCTGGAACTCTATGCGATGAAGTAGTATACGAAATAACGTTAAATGCGGGCGTTTGCGTTCTGGGTACCCTACCAGCACTCAAAGACGACTTTCCTTCCAATTTTTCCGCGTTATCATCCTTCGATCGACTATTATATGCGGGCGTATCATACCTTAACACTAGTAACCACTAACCATTCGACTGAAAAACGAATCTATCTGCATAATCGATCAGTTTTCATTCTCTCACTCACTCTCTCACTCTTTCGTTCGTTCGTTCGCTCATTTACTTTGTCTATTTCTGTATTTCTATCTTTTTTCTTTATCTATTTAACTGACGTAATGAGACATCTTGCAAATATATATCCCTCCTCTCTGTTCTTTTTATTTTCTTCTCATTCTCTCTTTCTCTCTCTCTCTCTTTCAAGGATACAAGTTACGAGATATCGAGACGGATAAAGACGGGGATTAATAAGAGGTTCGAGGAACTCGCTAATTAACATAGATAGGGGACTAACTAACGTTTACTAAGGACTTTTCTCTATTTTATATCGTACGAGTTAACCGGTATAAAGAAATTATTCTTTACATAATGGATTCTATTAGTGTTTCAATGAATGTTACGTTGTATTATTTAGAAAAAGAAAAGAAATATTTCTAACGAGATTACGAGAAAATATTTATGCATATATATACATAAATATTTTTTTATTAAAATATAGTAACAGTTCTGATGGTGGTAGTAGAAGAATTTTTTTTAAAGGGAAAATAATAACGAAGAGAGGAAAGAATGAGAAAGAGATTGTGCTAAGATAAGTTGCCTCGACTCCGTCAAAACTGGTAGGCCTTGAGAAATTATGCGAACTATTCTTGCCAGTTTGTCCGCCGTGAATTTACGAACGTCGTGTTGACGCCGGCTGCGGCCAACAGGATCTACCCTGGGCGTGACCGTGGATCGAGAACGCTTCGGTTAGATCGAGAGATGGATCACCGAAGATTATCGATCCTGTCCACTGATCGACCCCCTCTACCTCTTCTTTTATCCCCCCCCCCTCTCTCTCTCTCTCTTGGATTTTCTATTTCTTTTAATCGTAATGTCTTACCAGTAAAGACCGAAACTTTATGTTCAGCATAATTCAAGAATTTTAATGTCTCAAATATTTTTCTCGAATAAGAATAAAAAGAAATAAGAGGAAGATGAATTTAGAACTCTTAAAAGACGATCTACAAAGACAATAAAAATGCAACTTACTCTAAAATGCAGCAACGTTCGACGGAAAGATTAAGCGACCGAGGCACGTTGTCTCCTTAATCGATTCATTAAACTTCGATCCTCGTAGGAATTTGAATTTGTCGCGAGCAAACACGACCTTGGTTGAACGTCGGTCTAAAGCTGAGCGACCTTACAAGGACATCATCATCATTATCATCATCGTCATCGTCACCATGGGTAGTGACGATGATGATAATGATAATGATAATGGTGACGATGCTGGTATCCTCCGATATCGAACGATTTACCGTAAGATATAATTATATTGCCATGATTAAAATGAGATACTAAAAAACATACACAAAGAAAGAGAGAGAAACAAGATTGCTATGCATTTTCATGCCTGGAAAAATTCGCCAAGGTAACGCGAGAACTCAATTATTACAACAAGTCGTTCTGTATATAATTCAATCTACAAGTTATAACCTAGATTATTATTAATTATTAATAATTATTAGCAAAGGTTTGATAGATTCAGCTAATCCATCAAAAAGATACACAAATATAGAGGAACAGAGAACAAGAGAAAAACATCTATACACACACATACACACATATATACACAAAATCACTAATATGTCAAGATTATGTTGTCGAGAGATGTCCAATCTAACGATATGACGTTTCACATCAGACAATTTAAACCATAATTTAACGATAAAGCCATATTTTGTTGACCAGCGGAAACTTATTTGTACACTCACTATGTATGTGTGTGTGTGTGTTTTAGCAGCGATTCTTGTTCGCAATAAATGCCCTAAACGTTGTAGATATCCAAAAAGCATTGGCTATTCCTACCGCGAACTCCCGTCGACAAAGGGAATCGCCTCATGAAATATTACGCGAGTCGAATATACGGGTGGCGGGTTCTCCCTTTGATCAGCACTCGAGAAAATCGTTCGTTCTACTCTTTCATTCTCTTTCTCTTTCTCTTTCCCTCTCTCTCTCTCTCTCTCTCTCTCTCTCTTGGGACAGGTGGACCGTGCAGCGGCGTGCCGATGCAATGTTATATCGATTCAATAAGTTTGCTTCTTATCTTCACTTCACTTTTGTACCCCCGCACCCATACCAACACCCACACCCCTCGTTTTCCTTTTTCTATAAATTTTATTTTTACCTTTTTGTACTTTATAGATAGATAGAAAGTAAGCAAGCAAGTAGAAGCAGCAATGTAATAAATATTCTTTCCTCTCTCTCTCTCTTTTACTCTCTCTTACTCTCTCTCTCTTTCTCTCCCGTCCATCTCTTTCGCGGCCTTTGGCCGGACGATGGTCATACCTTATGTATGACGCGCCACCATCATCCGCAGGGTGGATAGTCCTTTCGTTTGGTATTCGGTGCTGCCCGCTCGGCACTTTCGTACGGATCTGCCCTGGGATATGCACACATACTCATACAACTATACGTAAAGTATATATATATATATATATATATATATATATATGTATATACATAAACGTTTGCGCGCGACCGACAAGCTATTCTCTTTCTTCCTCTCTTATACTTTTCTACGTGGTCCATAGCATGTTTCACGTAAATAAGTACGTGCCATGAAACGAAGAAGAAAAATGACGTTTTCACGAAGAATACCGAATTCGTTGTTTAAACTTTTTCCAAAGCCAGCATACACATTTCTTTTTGTTTCATTTTTTTATTCTTCTGTTCAAGTTTATGTACACTTTTCAATCACTATTTTAAGTGTTACATCAGATGTCTAAAAAGAAACATGATCGATAAAAGCCAATCAATGCAATAACGTTTTCTGAATGGGATGTGAAAATATTTCAGTGACCTACGCTAATACTTGTAATTTATATTTGCAGATACTAACTCGTGTTTTTTTCTTATTTCGACAATCTAATTATCCATATCGTTCAAATGCACTGAATTTTCTGGTCGTAAAAACTAAACAACACGTAGGATTCAACACGTAGGAACTAATAATTTTTTAACTGCAGCGTTTATTCTTTTTTTAAGAAATTCAACAACAAATGAAGAAAAAGGAAGAAGAGTAAGAAAAGAAAATGATACGAGTTATCCTAACATCGAATGAAGCAATGTATCTTTCTCTCTCTCTCTCTTTGGTAAGAGAGTATATCGAAGAGTGTAAAACGAGCAAGGAGGATAAGAAAATAATAGCAAATGTAAAAAGAGAGGTAGAGGTTAAATAAAGGAAGAATAAAATAAAATACAGAGTGAGAGAGAGAGAAGTAGATGGTGAGGGTGAGGGTGAGGGTGAGGGGGAGTTTTAAGCTAAGCGGAACGATTCCAATGGCGAGGATAGTTTCCTAAAGACGGATGGCAAACCGGAGTCATGATCGGCGAAAGTTATGCGACTGTTCTTGCTAGCGGTCTCGCTCATTCTCTCTGATATTATCCCCTTGTAAGCGCTGCTATTCGCGGATGCCACTGTAGACGAGAATGAAAATAAGAGGGGGAGCAAGAGATGAGGGGAGGTGGGGACGAGCGGGGAGGGGGTGGAAGATGAGAGTCTCTTATAGGTGGATACGTGCGAGCATCCGGCAGATCTTCAAATATGTCCAATTAGCCCGGACTGACATAATAAGTAGATAAACAACTGGAGAACCTCTCACGCGGTGAGATCAGAGACTCGCGCTTTTTCGGATCCCTGCCATGCGTCTGGATTGCCAGCGATAGCACTTTAGCGGACGATTTTAGTCAAGATCGTTTGACTTTTTCGCGATGACGCGTTCAAACAGAGAATCAGAAAGAAAGAATGAGAGAGAGAGAGATAGAGAGAGAGAAATAAAAAAATAAAAAGGAAAGATCGTCTGGCTTTAAAAGGGGATGCTGTGCGACGGTCCATCGTGGGAAGAATTTCCGGCTAACTTTCTTGACCGATCATCCACTCCCAATAGGTTCAACTATTTTTCTTCTTACTAATCACACCGAGATTCTATTTAATCGAAGATATTACTTTTTTTTTTACACGATTTCTAAATTACTATTAATTTTATTACACGTTTAAGTTGTATAATTATGGTATGTTTGAATCATTTAAGTATTGAAAAGTGATATTAGCTGTTAGAACTGCATTCGTGGAAAGTACCGATTTTTATGTTTACTTAAACAATATTCAATTGTTAAATTCTTTCTTTATAATTTTAATAAATATTTGTAATTAACGATAAGAACAATATCTAAATTTATTCAATCATCTTTCAACATTTGAAATTTAGGTAGCATTTTAACGCAATACTTTGGAATCACTTTAAATAATTTACTTTCTTTATCAATTCCAATTTCTTTAACTTGGTTCAATAATTCAATCGTTTAATACGATATACATACGTCGTAGTAATTTCTAAAAAGAAGAGAAGAATCTCTGCGGAGACAATCGTCGTAGAAAAGAAAGGAAAAAAAAAAAATTAGAAAGAGAGAAAGAGAGAGAGAAAGAGAAAGAGAAAGAGCATGGAATCGAGTTAACGTCGGTAATACGCGAATCTCTCGTCGATCCGCGTCCCGTCGCGTTTCGATGGTCCTCACGAGAGGAGAATATTAATGCTTTCCACTCCTGTCCATTACGAAAGTCCCCTTTTCTCAACTCGACTCAACTCAACTTGGCTCAACTCGACTCAACTCGACTCGCGTCACCCTGCGTTCTAATACGAACGTAGATTTAATAATGGTATGGCTAGAGGATTTCGAGCTAACGCGTTGCAATTTTTCGAGAGTCCAAAAGGACAGAAAGAGAAAGAGAAAAAGAGAGAGAGAAAGTGAGGGGAAATGGAAAGGGAGAAATGGAGAAGACGCTCTTCTCTTTGGGAAGAAGAGGAGATGGAGGAGATGGAGGTGGAGGTGGAGGTGGAGGAGGAGGGTACACAGGGGGTTTCCGCTCGAACGAACGCGTACGTGCGTAGCACGTATGAACAGCTTCGAGAGTCTACACCCCCCGCGAGAAATCATCCCTTCGAGCACGTAATCTATTTGTCGGACGACCGCAACGCCTGCAATTTTATTCTCGACCAAGATGAACATATAGAAATATATACAGTTATAATATCATTTCTTAACCGAGATAAGTTAATTGAACGTATATCAAAGAAACGAATTTTTTGTTCTTATTTTATAACAAGGTTATATCAATTTATTTTCTACCTTTTTTTTTTTCTACCTGATTACTATAATCTATCGATATGAGATTTGAAATATACTATTTTTAGTTTCTTTTTAATAAGATACATATAAATATAATTCTTATCAAGCAGATCTCAATGATACGTATTTTCTAATTTTATATCGGTTTATCAGTTATTTTTAACCAATTGATTGTTATAATCTGTCGATCGTTTTTGATACGAAGATTTTAACACATACACTTTTATAGGAAAAAGTAATTGGATGAATAACGTATCAATTGAATTAATATTTAAGATACTTTCATTGATAGTTATAAATAAAATATTCTATTAGGTGTACAAATAAGTTATCGCCGTTCAACAAAGTATGGCTTTATGATTAAATTATGGTTAAAATTGTCTGATGTAAAATGTCATATTGTAGGGTTTGACATCTCTCGACAACATAAACTTGGTATATTAGTGATTTTGTATCGAAAATGTCGAGTTTTGAGCCAAATAAGCATCATTTGCGGGAACTTTTGATTCAATTATTTAATTTAAAGAAATCTGCATCTGATGAGCATCGATTGTTTGTGGAAGCCTATGTCGAGGCTTTTTTAAGTTAGAGAAGTTTTCATGAATGGTTTTTAAGTTCAAGAATGGAGACTGTGACGTTGAAGACAAAATACGTAAGGGAAGGCTGAAAATGTACGAATACGCGGAATTGGAAACATTATTGGTTGAAAATTCGTGCCAAACGCAAAAAAAAACTTGCACTTATATTCGGAGTAACTCAGCAAGCAATTTTACATCATTTAATATCATCAAATGCTTAATTTTTTAATAAGAACGGCAGAAATTTATTTGTACACCTAATATTATTTTTACTGTGTAATATAAATAAAATATAAAAATGAATGTTAATAGAATAGAATCGTATGTTTAATAAAATTATAGGATTTAAATCCTAATCCTGAGGGTTATTTCAAATGATTAAAAATTAATCGATTAAATTATATTTCTTAATCCTTCGTTTCTTAGTTTAAACTTAATCGTAGGTTTTTAAGCTTCAGACAAGGATTACAATTCAATCAGAATTGTGGAATACTTATAATCGAGTAAAATTTAAAAGGAAATAAAAAACTTACCAAAAAAAACAAGGAAAAAAATGAGAAGAATAGAAAAGAAGCTATCATCTAAGAGGAATCGCAGTGGCAGTCCGTTCATTCCCATCGGTTCGCGGAATAACGAGCTATAAAAGGCGTCGCTTTTACTGCTTCCAGGACCGAAAACGCATTAAAGACGGCCCCGACCATCCGGCCATCGACGAAGAAAGAAATACAGAAAGAGAGAGAGAGAGAATTTCCTATGGCCAATGCGTTTGCCGAACGATGTATATAGAAAAGGGTGCAACACGAGCCACGGTTAGCCTGTTTATACGTACAAGTCGAGGCCCAAAGAATTTGCATTCTAATTATTGCAAGATCCAACGAGAATACCCTCATGGTTCTCCTTTACCTCCATCTCCTTTTCTCTTCCTTCTTTTCTTATTCTTACCATTATAACTTAACTTGTATCTTGTAACGAAAAAATTTCAACTATGGACTAATCATCTCAAAAAATATTTATTTCAATCAATCTACCAAAAAGTTATTAACTTTGATTTTGTTTTTAAAATAAGAAACATCTTTAATCGTTACACTTGACAAAGAAAATATTTCAATTCACTAATTAATACAAAATCTAAAAAAATTACAACGATTGATATTTTCTAATCATTGCATTCTAAAAAATATTTATTTCAATGATTCTACCAAATTTTGTAAATACCAATAAAGTTATTAACTTTGGTTTTGTATTAAAAATAAGAAACATCTTTAATCGTTACACTTGATAACAAAATATTTCAATTCACCAATTAATAAAAATTCTACAAAAATTACAACGATTGATATTCTCTTATCATTGCATTTAAAAAATATTTATCTCAATCAATCTATCAAATTTTGAAAAATATCAATAAAATTATTAACTTAAGGTTTTGTTTAAAAACTATAAAACATCTTCATAACCCTGACGCAACTTTGACAACTAAAACAATATTTAAATACAGCAAAAGATCTACAAAAATGTTAGAATTGATTATATAAACTATTTCGTAAATGAGGAATAAAATAACAAGAAAAAAAAAGCATATAAAGTTATCGAATAAGTAATCTAATTAACGAGTTCTAAAAGATCGTTCACAGGTAATGAAAATAATTCTTTTATCTTTATAGCAAACGTTACAGGTTAAAAATGTTGAATATGAATAATCATTCGTATCGTAAACTAAACGAGTAATGTTGATTTCTCTCTCTCTTTCTCTCTCTCTTTCTCTCTCTCTCTTTCTCTTTCTCTTTCTCGTACTATTGCGTTTCGAGTAGCGAGGCGTTAATTTGTACGAACTCACAATGTAATCATTGAAAATTATTGAGACCGCGATCGTTCGCCATTTGCATTCTAATTATCGAGTTAAACGAGCACGCTCGTAACGCGTTTCTTTCCTAAACCCCCGAGGGTAGGTAGTCGCCGTCAAAGTGTCGTTCGAGACTGTGTGTTCATGGGAAAAGATCGTAAAAGAAACGATCGAAGTGACACCCTCTTCAAAGGAGGATGTTTATCTTATCTAACGGTGGTCCTTCTTACGAACAAAAAATCCTTTCCTTTTACGTTTACTCTTATCGATGTTGATACTTATTTCTTTTTATTTCTTTTCAAAACATATTATATCATGTGTTTCTTTTTTTAAACAGTTTTATTTTTAATTCGATACTTTCTAGGTGCGGTTAGTTTTACTTCGAACACGTAACTTTTTTTCAAGACAAATTTTATATAATTTAAAATATATTAATAGTTTTTACGTTTATTCATTTATTATATATTCTATTACATGAAACACACATTTTATTCTTTTTTTTTTAAAATAATGGCCGTACTGATCAACCTTCTGAGACCTTTGCGGCGGGAGGTATAAAACTGCGGGATTTTTAGCGTCAGTAATAATAATCAGAAATCAAAAACATTGATTGAAGTGTGTTCATAAAACATAAATCTTCTAGTTATACCAACAAAAAACCAAAAAAGTAAAACAATCGAATGATAAAAATCTCGAGTCCCTAGTAAAGTTTGTACCAATTATGAAAAAAAAAATATGTATATTAAATAATAATATAAATCGAATAAATATTTATAAATTATTATAAATTTTACAAAATATAATCAAATATATAACAAATATAACAAATATATATATGTGTTATAAAATAGTGTAACATAATTTTCATTTAAGGAACTACTTGTTCTACCGGTCGGTGTAATAAAGGATTGTAATAGAACGGCGCTCGTGAAAGGAATTGTAAGGAAAGGAGATGAAGAAGAGGAGAAGGAGAAGGAGAAGGAGAAGGAGAAGGTGGAGGAGGAGGTTCCTTGAAGTCCTAGGAGAGTTCTGACCATAAGCGACACTCGCGCTCGAGGCGTTAATGAATACCGAGTGCTGTGACCGGTAATTAGGTTTAAACGGCAAACGACGTCCAACGCGGCACATGGCGAACGTATTTCGAGAGGAGAGGAAGGAGAGAAATACTCTCGTCTATTGGTTGCCTCGAGAGGAAATTTAAAGGAAGAGAAATATAATGCACAATACTGAACATTATGTCGTCCCATAAGTTTCCTCCTTTCCTTTTTTTCTCTCAGGAAATCTTACGATTAGTTGGATGATTTTAATGTATCCAAAAGATGACTAAAAGAATTTATGATCAAATATTATTTGATTAGTCATAATTCAATTAAGAAAACTTGATATTATTTATTCCACTAACCTCCCTAATATTAATTGAAATGAAAATTCGTTTTATTTATTTATCCCTTATCCCAATTAGTTTAAGGAAAGATTTTAATTGATATTCCGGTATTGGAAATAAGTAACTACTTGGGCTAATTCATTACCTACCATAGATTTCTTACAGATTAAAGATTAAAGATTCGTAAAAATGACGAAGCAACCTCCCACGCGAAAGTACCCGTTGCGTCGATTTAAATCCACGTTTCGTATCCTGCGAGATTAGCCTCAGCAGGGAGTACTCGCAACATTCGCCTTGTGCACCGGTGCAAAGTAATATAATACATATACATAGATATTCACACACACATATATATACATATGCATATTTATACGGGCGATCTATATGGGTCTCCTACCGTTTATATACCTACTAATCGCATCGTTAACGATTTCACGTAGGCTTCGTTGGAATCCATTGCGAATAAACGACATTTTATCACTCGGATATTGTTATCGTTAACATCTTTCATTCCTAAACTATATTTATTATTACCATTATATATTCAATTTTCTTTCAATTTAAAAATACACTAATTATGTTCTCGAATTAAACTACAAGAAGAACGATTGATGGATAAAACAATGTTAAATTTTCCCATTGAATTGTAATCAAAAATCTGACAGTGTCAATAATTTTGACGTTTTATCTTTCGATTATTATTATTTTTATATTATTATTATTATTATTATTTATTAAATAATTGTTTAGAGAGAAAAGAATAAGAAGAAGAAGAAAAATTAATAAAAAGAAATTAGTCTGGTGAAAAAATCAAATTCATTCGTAAGAGACTCTGGTCTGAAGATCTTACACTCGCGATTTAATTAACCCGATTAAAGTGAAGCTCTTGTAATAATACGTAAGAGAGAAGAAACTCAAGTAAGTAGAACTCGCGTCTTCTCGGAGAGCAAAATCTCGGCATAGGCAAGCAAACTCGTTCGAGCGAACAACGTCGGCCTTTGTCGTTAAAATAGTTGGAGAGAGCGTGCAAGCAAGGAAGAAACAATTCAATGCCTTGGCGAACTCGCTATAACTGACTATGCTATAATTACCAAACGATTATACGATTATCTTTCTCTCTCTCTTTCTTTCTTTCACTACGTTGCAGATTATCGGCTTTTCAGATCGTAGATAAGTTAAGAGAAACTATTAACTTTGCGAAGCTAGAAATCTTACGAAAAATTATCGACTATCAGAGATTTTAATCGTTTATCGAACAATTTACCTACTTGCATTTATTATTCAAGGTTTTTGTAAACGTATCTATCTAATCGAAATATATCTGTATTATTAATTGTACAAAATTCTCAAAATAATATATATTTTTAAATAATTCACGTAAATATTTTCAATACGAAACACGAATTGATCTAAAAATCGATCAAAACTTTATACGTCCGATCAAATGCATAATCGTATGCAACGCAAATATTGGATTGATAGAAAAAAAACAAATGTATTTTTGACCACAATTTGGGGAAAATCCCGACATTTATTATCCACCAATCCAATATTAAAAAACATGTCAATCAAATCAAACCTTTTTTGATCAATCTAATAAAAATTTCGAATTTTCTTCTAGGATGAGACGAATAATAAAATAAATTGGATTGATCAAAGAGAACCACTGGGAAGTATGCTTATATTCTATGACGAAGGCGTGTATGTACTCTCGCACCCGAGAGAAAATATCGTTGATCTCTTGTGCGCGTGTGCGCGCGTGCGCTAACATAAAACACGCACGCGAACGTTCGGACATTCGAGCGTGTCGATTAAATCGTTCCTTCGTCCAACGAGTTTTCTTCGAGCGAATGAACGAATGAACGAATGAACTAAATGAACCAACCAAGCGAGCGAGCGAATACTTCGCGAGAGGACAAGTGTAACGAACCGCACCGTTAATTACGATCATTAACGTACATACACTGTTCTACGTCGAACAGATTTCCTTGACGCTTTTAACTTACGCCGAAAGTGAATCAAACTCACCCAACATACATCCTTAATGTTCGATAAGAAAAATCTTCTTCCACTTACCCATGGCTTCTGTAACAGAAAAATCAACAAAAAGAAACATTAATTATTACGTTTTATCAATAAATTATTATACGTGTTGTATGATTTAAAAATGATTCAAACAAAGTGTCACACATTTAGTTCAATTATTAATTTAACTTCTAAAATTTGTTTTTTATTTTTTCAAATACGATGATACTTTTTCCCCAAATCTAATATATATCCATTTAAACGATTTATTAAATTTATAAACGAATGGAGAGTTTCGTTTACGATGCAATTAATTGTTCTGTCTGTTGCGTCATTAAAGAGACATCTGACATTTTTCTTCGTATATCATCGTGTTTGAAAAAAAAAACATCCCCCAATGACTTTATGTCAGGTTTAAAAAGTGCGGAAGGAACGCAGGGATTCCAAGCTAATTGCCACTCGGCGTTAAAGAGCAGGACGGTTTTGTGCCATTTTTTCTTTCCCTTCTCCTTTTTTTAAATTATTTTATTTTGGGTTGCCAACTGGTATGAAGAAATATTTAATTATTATCTTTGTTTCTATATATCTGCCTAATATCATTCTCTATCGTTTCAACGATTCTAATTTTTATTTCCAAACAAAAATACAATAAAAAAAAAAGGTATATACTCTCGTGAAAGGTTAGTATTTCACGGACGAACGGAATCCCAACTAGTTTGCCGGTTGGTGACACGTTGGTTTTATATAATCTTAAAGCTTAAATGGTCACTCATAATTTCTCGAGATAATCTTTGCGTAGGCAAGACACACGGACACGGTCGAGTATCTCTCCTATCTCTATTATTCCTAGACGGCAACCAAGAAAGAAAAAAAAAAGAGAAACAGAGAAAGAGAGAGAGAGAGAGAGAGAGAGATAACATGATCCACATAAAACGTCATTTTATTTGACACCAACACTTGCTAAGAAATCCTTCCTACATCCCATTCCAAGTTGTATCGCACTAAACGATTAACCACACTTGGAATTAATTATTTTTATATATATTAATAAGAAATTCATAAAAATATATCAATGATGTATATTAAATATATATATTATTAAATATTAATTAATTAATATCCAAGGTATTGGTAAGATAGATCGATTAAACGTATTTGAATAATTATTTATTGCTCATAGCTTATGAACACGATGGTGAATTAAAAATAAATAAAATAACTTAAATAAGAAGAAAAGAAGAGTATTCGAGATACGATGACGCAGCATCCTTCTTCATCTTCTTCTTCTTCTTCTTCTTCTGATTAAATTAACTGCTCGGACCACTTCGATTCCATTTAAAGGAGATGCCAGAGGAGTGAAGAGGAAGAAAGCAAAAGGGGAAGGAGGAGTAAGGTGAGAAAAGAGAGAGAGAGACAAGGGGGAAAGGGGTGGATGGAGGAGGAGGAGGAGGAGGAGGAAGAGGAGGAGGAGGAGGAGGAGGAGGGTAAAGCAAAAGCTAACTGTCGAGATTTTTCGCACGTTCTCATCCTCTTCCACGGCTCGTTGCTTCCGAGTCGACTTTCATTGGATGTACAAGCTGACTGACCCATTAGCGCCTTTCCTGCCGATCGACACGGCAAATCGATCGATCGATAAAAGAACCATCGAATACTTCCTCTCAACTACTACAACTACTACTACTACTACTACTATGCAAGAATAAGAATATGTTACTTATTCTTTTATTTCTGATTATTTCATTAAATTTGTTCTTAACTTATAACTAACTCCTATGACACACACTCGAATATCTCAATATATTTTCTAACCACGTACGATATATATATATCGTGATTTATTTTCATAATATTCAATAATCTTAACCGCCACCTGTTGGGGAACTAACGATAATCGAATTGGAAATAAGTTTCAATGTAAATTACATCGGAGAGATCGTAAGTTAGAATCCAATTTATCTCAACGAGTAATCTCTAACGAAATATTATACAAAATTTAATTTTATAACTATATGGTTTTTATTTTTCTCTAATTATTTATATATGTATTAAAATTACTAAGAGACGCGTGTTCGTATAGAAACTTTGTACGAGAGATAGAAAGAAAGATAAATGAAAAGAAAAGGGAGAAAGAAAGAAAGAAAGAGAAAGGAGTTACAAGTCCAGTTGGAATATTCTAGATGGTTTGGAACGATCTGGCCTTAATTTGTAGCACGTTCTTGCTATCGAGGGTGACGAGGAGGTGAGGAGGTTCCAGAGTAGAGGACGAGAAGACAGAGGAGAACAGTCGGATCGTTTCGTTGGCGTTGCTCAGATGCTGTTTCAGTCTGCTACTGGTTAGTTAGCGCGACTCTAACTGGTCACTATTTCTCTTTCTCTCATTCTTTCTTTTTCATACTCTTCCTTCTTCTTCTTCTTCTTCTTCTTCATCTTCTTCTTGCTACTTTCGATTTTTGCCACTAAAACATCGTCCCTAATTAATCTCCCCGACTGGGGTGATGCTGGTGCTGTTGCCACTGTCGACCAAGGAAGAAACCTCTTCGTTGATTCCGTTGCTAATACCGCGAGGAAACGAACGACAATGGGATTCTGAAGTCCTTGTGTTAGGCTGAAGTAGAGTGTGGGGATTCAAACTGAGAGAGAGAGAGAAAGAGGAGAAGGGAAAGGGAAAGGATGAAAGACTTGTGGAATCCGTCGAATTCGACCGCGTGGCGAGTTGGAGAAAAAGTTTTACTCCGACCCGTTTAACACCGCGGCCCGAAACAAGAAGAAGTGAAAAAGGATTAAAAGAAGTATGATAGAACGAAATGGGATGAGATGATGAGACGACTCTTAGAAGACTATTCTTCCTAATGGGAATTTGCGAGACGTTAATACGGAAAGGAGTTCCTGTTAACGTCTCACTCGAATATATATATATACACTAACTTCTGTTTCTTTCTTTTTAGAAACTCTAGAAACTGCCAGGTGAACCTTAGATTAAACCTTATGGCCTCGGGTTAGTTACGATTATCGAGATAATCGACTCGACTTTACGTCGCGTCATGGATTTACGAACCAACCTTCCAGTTTCTTTCTTACTCTCAAGTGCTTTATTATTCTCTGAGAACAAGCACGTCAAAAGTTGCTATTAAAGAAAGAAAGAAAGAAAGAGAGAGATAGAGAGATTATTCTTGATTCGAACCCTTTGGCTAGGATGATTATGATTATGATGATGATGATGATGATGATGATGATGATGAGAATTTAAAATCATAAAATGAAATTTTTGTATGAATATTTTTTCAAATGAATTATTCAAATTATATATCCAATAGATTATTTTTTTTTTTTTTAAATTAATTCTAAATATATGTCTGTGTGTTCGTTGATTATTTGACACATTGTAATTAAAAATAAAAATACTGAAATATATTTGAAAACAAAATAATTGTATATCTGACGTAAACCGTGACGCAACCCTGAACAATTTCAATAAATCGAGACCAAGAAAGTTCTTGATAACGAGTTTTAATCAAAGACACTAATAAGAAAACACTGTAACACGTGGGTGGCGATGATTGCTAGGAAGAACTAGAAGAGATTCTAATACGCGTAATTAATGCGATCTGGGTATCGTGTTCCATGGACCATGACAACTGACAAGGATTGGATAAATTGCTAAGAGAACGAGAACGAGTCTACCTTCTGGTCAGCTTCGTTACTACTCGAGAGTTGCTACTGGGTTGTTAGATTTTTCCAATTTATACTAACACGATAAAATATTTCGTATACATCTAGTCTGAAGTATTATACAATGATTAACCAACATTTATGCTAATCTTAATTATCGTTCGTTTAATTTCTTCAGAAAAAAAAGGTATACTTTTTATTAAATTACTTTCACTTACTACAACTATCTCGATGCATTTAGAACAAAAAAAATAATCATTTCCTTATCAGAAAATACGATAATGTTCTATTGAAAAAACATAAACGATTATGAAGTAAATAAATATCATACTGATTATATATATATATTAAAAAAAAAGTACAATAACCTTTGTAAAGGATAAATCGAAACAAAGATAAAAAGTAGAATAGTAAAAGGATTGGTCCGAATCTTCAGAGAAATTAGGTCAAGTTTTTGTGTTGTTCTACCATATAAAGAATCTAAAGATAGATACAAAGAGAGAGAGAAAGAGAGAGAGAAATGATTGCGGGTGTCGATGAGTAGCAGTTAATTGGTGTTCTATGAATTTGATGGCGATTACCGGGAAACGAAGTGGTCCCAGACGACGATGAACTTTTTCGTTTCTTTCCTTCGGTAGATGAAAGAAAGAAAGAGAGAAGGAGGACGAGGACAGGATTGGAAGACTACCGGCAGACTGTCTCCGTTCACAACGTGGAATTTTAATTATAAATTGGTTGATTAACTCAATAGCGTTTTTGCTCGCGGCGACAGTGTCCCCGGGGCGACTAACACGGTTGAAACTTTATGTCCGTGCGAGACGCGACTAAGATACACGCCGATGTGCTGACCAGGGGTTCTCGTTTTTCTCTAATTTTCATCCTTTGACAAACTCCTATAAACTCCTAACCCCTCTTCCCCCCTCCCCCCCCCACACTCCACTGTAACCCTATTACAAGACAACACATTAATAAACAATTAATATCGAATCTAAAAACCTCTGAAGTACGATCTCTTTCATCAACATTTTTCTCTACCTTTCAAAAAAACTTATGATGTGTTCCTAATTGGTTACAAGATCCCCATTATTATTATTATTATTATTATTATTATTATAAATAATATGTTGGATTTTCTCATTGAATTGTCACCAAATATATTTTAACCTTTTGGATTATAATTGTTTTGCTAGTTTGTTCAACTGTGAATTTTTGTGGTTTTGATATCATGTTAGGTATGAAATAATTCCTTGTAAGTTACTTAAAGTTTAATGTTATATTAACAAACGATTGACTTTTATGTACATACACAATTTAATTTTTTAAATAAAACTATGTTCCACTAATTTGTTTTATTAAAATATATGAACTGCCACGCCAAAAATGACTTGATAGTGCAATGAGTTAATCAGAACATAGAGATAAATAATTGTATACATTTCTAATTAATATTTTCTAAGATTTTTAACATATCTTGATAAGAATACTAAATATTAGTGTTAACATAACACATTATTTTGTATAAATAAGAGATTAAAAATGACCAAGATTAATGAAATTGAGTTGAGAACCAATAACGATCCATATAAATATATTTTAATTAGAACATAGATAGGTAAATAATGAAAAATATATTTTGAATCAATACTTTTTCTGAATTTCTTTTTAACATTCTGATAACAACGAGTTATTGTTTTATGCCTAACACACGAATATGAAATACAAGTGTTATCATCTCACACGCTTTTTTTTATACGAAAGATTAAAAATGAAGATTAATCTGAGTAACCATTGAATAAGAAATTGAGTTGAGAACCCACGACGATCCGTGGATACCTACGAGTTCGAGGTCGTGCAGGCATGAGAACACAATGGCCGCGAATGGACGCGGCAAGACGCGGACTCGTCCTCTCCGCATCCTCGTCGTCTTCCTCGTCGTCTTCGTCGTCGTCGTAGTCGGCACGCACAGTCAACGCGGGAATGCGTTTTATTTCATATTAAATAAAATATTCGACGCGGGACAAAAGAGAATGGAAACAGAAAAACAGAAATAGAGAAAAACACGAAGAAGGATAGTGGACCTGGTCGTGGACCCATCATCGTTTCTTCAAACCAACTCTTGAACCAAACCCCTGACAACAACAATCTCTTGCTTCTCCTCCTCCTCCTCCTCGTATATATTTCTTTTTGTATTTATTTATCATAAATTAAAAAAAATTCTAAATATTATTAATATATTAAATAAATAGTTCTTTATTATCTCTCCCATCATTTGCACCGAAAAAAAAAGGTACCCTGACGTGTATCGTTCCAACTCGTCACGAAAAGGACTCCCGAAATACGTAACTCGTTCTCCCAAGGATCCTTATTTTCAAGAAAGAAAAGGAAAAAGAAGCCTAATCGTCTTTTAAAAGGACAAACGTATCTCCTCGTATTTCGCTTTAATTTCGCTTTACTCTTGTTAAAACGAGGTCGCGTGGGCGAACGGTAGAAAGTTTTGAGATACCCGCGATAAGGAGATATAGTGGAAACTGTAGAACTGTAGGCCTACCAAGGAAACGATCCTGGAATCTGAAATTAACCAGACGAAAAGGAAACCGAGATAGATATATGGTGTAATATATAGAATGATATGACAATGTGTAGTATGAGAGTAAATAGAAAGGGAAAGGAGAATGAGAGTGAGGTCCCGTGGGTCAAAAGACGTCCCGGACGGTGTGCCCGCACGGTGTGTTCTGGTATCTCGCATACCTAGCGAGAACCGGGCGACGTTGTACGAGTAAAAAGGATAAAACTTGTGACCCGACTCCTCCGGCCAAGAGGATCAGGCCCAGAGATGGAAGCAAGGAAGAGTAAAAGAGAGAGAGAGAGAGAATGAAAGAGAGGGAGAGGGAGAAAAAGAACGAGGGGAAGTCTTCTCTGATCCTGCCATTCGCCTCGAAACCGCCATACTTTTTGCCGACACTCCGCAAAGTAAGAGAAAGAACAGTGTCCGGCACGAACGTCAGCAGAATCTAAAATATGCAATGCTGCTTCTCTTTCTCTTCTTCTTCTTCTTCTTCTTCTTCTTCTCCTACTTCTTCTTCTTTTTTCTTTTTCTCATTCATTCTCGTAAGACGCACCCATGAGAAAGACAGAGAGAGAGTCCTAGGAACGACCAACGTTCTGCATTATAATTCGGCCAGAGGTCACCCAACGTTCGCGACTCTTTCGAATGATACTCTTAGCGAACTTTATTCGAGTAAAAGAATGAAATCGGTAGAGAACAAGTCATGAAATTAAATTTCAAGTAGTAGTAATAGTATGTAACGTTAAGAGGTAAGATATCAATTAACGTTTATGTTTCCTCGTAAGAGATTGGTGAGAAAATACTCGATGTAAATACCAGTATCTCCCTCTCTTAATCTCTCTCTCTCTCTCTCTTTCTCATATATTCTGAAAAATATATAGACAATTAATTAATTAATAGGCAATTCCGATTAGAGGAAGAGAATATGAGTACTTTGAAAGATCCTCAACGATGATGCGTGATATTTAACCACGCACATTCCGTACGCATCTATTTACTTGCACTACCACCATCAACAACAAACCGTGAGCTGTGCACTTGCATCAGGAATTCGTGCTACGTAGGAAAGAGCTCGATCGGTTAGAAGGTATGCGTCTACTGCGAGAAAGAGACAAGAGGACCGACTAGTTTCTTCTTCGTGTTATTATCTCTCCGAGAGTGCCGAGATAGTCTGGACCAGTGTGGATGCTGTGTAGAAGAGTAAGAGGAGAAGGAGCAGAAAGAGGAGGAGGAAGAGGAGGAGGGAGGTTGTGCACGATCGGGCAATACGCGTGAGTACTTACGTCCTCGCGTTCCAGGACTACCATACTCGCTAAGAGATTTCTAAAGAGGTAAAATCCTTTGAAAATCTTTTAGAAGTTCCTTACATCGTTCTTGCGTACCATAACACACTTGCTGCTTACTATCTACCACCTCCCCCCTCCCTCCCTCCTCCCTGTAACCACTCGCTGTCTATTGGATTTTATTCTTAACTCTACCCAATAGTTCATCCTATGATTGTAATTAATTACATGACACTGATATGAATGATTTATTTAATATCATATCTTATTGCTTTTCTTTCTACGAATAACATCAGAAATTACAAGCATCTTCTGACACTTATCCTAATTCCACTCAAACATAATATTTAAAAATAATATATTTTGAATAAACTTAAACTCGATGCATCCAATATTATTGAATACTCAATCTTGATTATTTTGACCAAATAACTTTCATAATTTCCAATTATTGCATCGTGTTTATGCAATTGTGAAACCGAAGAAAGATGGTTAAAGAGAATACAACAAATTATTTTCTATTTAGTAGAAAATAAAAAAAGAAAGGAATGGCAAGCAGGTCAAAGTAATCGATAGAGAAATACGATTATTCTTCTCGTACGATCGAGAAAAGACTTAGGGTAATGGAGGGATGATGGTAATGGAGGACGAAGAAGACGAGAGACGCGCGTGTCGATCTTTCTTCCTTCTTTTTTCTTCTTCTTATTCTTCTTCTTTCAACATCTATCTTTCTCTCTTATCTTCCTGGGACGTTCCGGTACGCCCACGCCATGGCCATTCGGCTTGATGGTGGCCATACCATTACATGACTTTTGATCGCCGCCCGTTACCCGCAGTATTTGCAACGAGTATTTGCATACCTACTTTGTCAATGTTGCATCAACGATCTTTAAACTATCTCTCTCTCTCTCTCTCTCTCTCTCTCTCTCTCTCTCTCTCTCTCACTCTTTCTATGCTATTCACGTATGATATCAGTGCAGTAAAACGTAACCAACACATTTGCAAAGCTTTACCGATTGCCAGCACGATCGAACAACGACGATTGAATGTTGTTACCCTCTCGTAAAAAATATACCAAAATTGATTTCACACGGCAGATGCAAATACTTAAAATAAATGAATGAATAAATAAAAGGAAGAGTCACAGAGATTTTTCTTCCCTTCTTGTCGCGACTTATTTTATTATTTTCTTTCTTTCTTTCTTTGTAACGAGAGGAAGATGAAGGAACCGTTTACGGAGACACGCCTTGTTCTCCTCGCACGTAATGATTATTATCGGTTGCCGTTCGTGGGAAATACACGAGTCTAGCTTTTCCGCATTTCTAAATACACATGGATAAACACGAACGTGTTAGAAAAAAATAAAACAAAAATTCATTTTAAACGTATCCTGCTAGATTTCTCTCAAAACATTTCATTATTTTATTCCTAACAACACCCTCAAACTTATACACATTCCATTTTAATATACAATTACAAATATAATTCAATATACTAGTCGGTTTCTACCCTGATTCCAATATTTAAGAATCTTGAGATAATACCAATGATATTGAACAAAACCAAAAAAACACACACACACACAGAGAGATAGAATATAAAAATAAAGAAAAATAAGAAAAGAATTCCTTAGGCCATCTCGTCCACATAAGAAGAAGAAAAAATATATAAAAATAAAAATAAGATGAATAAAGAGAAGAGAGACGAGTTATCATTAAGTGAAATGTCGTGTCCACTATCTCTCACCTCTCACACGTTCCCCTCTCTCTCTCTCTCTCTTTCTCTCTCTCTTTTACTCTTTGGAGTCGTTCGCACTCTCAGCTGGAATCGTTCGTTTCCTCGTCGCCATACTTGCTTGCTAGCTAGCTTGGATATCGTCTCTGCAGGATAATCCTTTCGTCTCCTTTTCACAAACCCAGACTCACCGCCACGAAACCTCGAGTATTAATAAGACTGCCGCTATCTAACGCAATTAGAAGCAACGATTCTCTTCTTCTTCTTCTTCTTTCTTTCTTTCTTTTTTTATTCTTTCTCTTTCTTACTTATTTTGCAAGCACTCTTCTCTTGCTACGTGAGAAGATACCGTGAGTTCTCTTTCTTGGAAAGGAAGATCCTTTTTCTTACCATTTACTACTATATATGCTTGTATATACTTTATCCTTAACTTACTTTACTTCTCTTTTCATTCAAATACACACACACACATATATGTGTTTCAACATTCTCTATCATCGTTTCTCTTTGCCCGTATGCGACACTATTTACGCGCGATACGTCCGATTTATTGCACGCTCGCACTCCTCCGGTTAATTCACCGGCTGCTTCTTCTTCTTCTTCTTCTTCTGCTTCTTCTTTATTATGTTCTCTTCCTTCTTTAACGGCCAGTGCAAGTGCATATTTTTCACTTCTCCTTCGTAGACCGATACTTTTCCTTCATTCTCGTTTCTTTAAAGATTCTTCTTTCATTTTCTCTTTCCGTTTCTAAACAACACGCGATCATAAAGTTACTGTACCAAACATGACTAAGTTTATTGCGATCTTCTGTAATGGATCGTTATCTCGAACTTTTATCCTTTTCTATCCGTTTATCAGAAGAGAATAATGTTTCTCGTAATTAATTGCGAAATATGTAGATAGGTATTAGTTGAATTAATCTATTGAAGAAGAATTGTTCTTCAAAGTAATACTACACACACACACACACACATACATGCATATACAATTTATACACATTCATACACATTCATATACATGTATATTTAGTGTCTGTAAATATTAAAAATTTGTTAAAACATTAATGGTAATTGAAATAAAATAAGTAACAAATAAATTGGAAGAGAATCGTTATGGCTGGTAACGCGTTATGTTGTTGGGTTCGTGAAATAAGAAAAGAAAAGAGAAGAAAATAGAAAAGATCATCGATTGACCGAGAAGATACGATCTTCTCAACGATACTTGCACGACCTTGCAATCGCTAAGAACCAAGGAAAACGTTAACGAGCTAGCATAGCCGGCAATTACCATACGATTCATCCTTGAGAATCTCGATTAAAACTAACCGAACCGATATATCTCGATGGTATATCGCGTACTTTAAAATCGTCATATCAAATGTTTAACAATTTTAATTATTGATCAAGTATTATTATAAACCAATGATCTTAAAACGTTCCTCGTATTCAATGATACTTTTAACGAATTAATAAATATTTTATGAAATCTATTTATTATTTCTCGTTGCAAAAGAAAAAGAAACGAATACAAATGCAATATTCAAAAGACGACAAATGATATACCAAACAAATCTAAACAATAATTTGATGAGGACTTTACAAGAATAAACGAATGAAAATCTCTTTCTCTAATGAGATTCCCGACTGTTTATTTAATTAAATATTAACTTAATTTAAATGAGAATGAGAGAAAGATATCCGATAAGATGATTAATAGTGAATAATAATGTCATCGAGACCGATCGAACGATATCGAATCAGACTTGGTAGGAAATTTATTAAAATTCCTTAACGGGTCGTTTAAATTTCAAGAGAAATTTCTCTTCCTTACTTCCTTCCTTCCTTCCTTCTATAATAATATGCGGTATAGAAGAGATCTAAAGACAAGAAGAGGTGACATTAATGATGCAGACCTCGGCTTAAATACCCAAATCCCAATCTCTGAGGCACATAAGTTATATATTACCTATGTAAGCGTTCTACTTCTCGGTTCTCTCTTGAATAACTAATTTACCTAGACGCCTTTAAGGTGTTCACGAGGTACTCAGGACTACTCTCCTGTGAATCGGATCATCGACCCATTACCTACCTCAAATTCTATCCTACAGTTGGTGACCCACTCTCTCTTTCTCACTCACTCACTCACTCACTCACTCACTCACTCATTATTTTTTTCTTTCATACTACAATTTCTCAAATATTTCGACAGTTTATGAAATTCGTGAAAAATATCTCTCAACTGTTAAATTGATTTCTACACGTACTATTAAAACTATCCAATTTGGAATGAAAGAAAACCCTAGCAATGCTAATCGGACGTCGAGACAGAACATTTAATTGAATTTTCTACCAAACCACTTAACCATCCGACTTCGATCCACGATATTATCCATATTTTATTTACCGAATCTGAAATAGCACATTATGAAAGATGTACGATCGAGCAAACAACCAATCAAGCGCGTTCCCTATTTACTGTAACAAACTTAATACTACATTTTTCTTTCTTCCTTTTTTTCCTTTCATTCTCCTTCTTTATTCTTTTCTTTCTTTCAGGTAGATTGTTAGCGACGCGATTGGCTTGAAAAATAATTCTAAGAGGACAGATTTTCAATCGAAGAAGATACGAGAAATGAAACTGGGACGGAGGGAAAAAGTGAGACAAAAACTCGATGACGAGATAAAAGAAAGATGCTGTGTCGAAGAAGAAGAAGAAGAAGAAGAAGAAGAAGAATAAGAAGAATAAAAGTTACAAGATATATTCTAACGCATCATTACAGCAAAAGCCTCAGGTTCTGAAACAGCTAGTTACCCGAGGTGTCTCCTCGTAAACACTCGGCATTTACATAACGAGTGACATCTGCCGAGCCAATCATATATACGGATACACTTAGAGAACGTAACTGCGATATCAACTCTTTATAATACACACATACAAACACACATACATATACGAAGACGATGTTAAGGTAGCCTCGTTTCTCAGGAAACCTGCTGCTGCACCTCTTAGCCTTCACCTGCATCTATCATAAAAGCTGATCTTGAATGAATCGAACTGAATGATCAGAAAAACCTTACGATCCTTTCCCCAAATTTATGCCACCTCTTTTAATATACTTACAACTTCCAAAAGGGTACGGGGAACTTAAGGAATGTTTCAAACCTGTCCCCTTTTTATCAGGACAATAAATAAAATACATCGAGTTAGGTAGGATATTCTTTACACAAGATCATCCAAATAAGATTTCTTCATTTCTATGATTTAGTAATATATATTATTATTTATATATTATTAAACATTATTATTATTATTATTATTATCAAAAAAGATGAAAAGGGAGAAAGTGTCCCGTTAATCCTAAAGTTAAACTTCAAGTAAGGGTTTCGAAGTATCTCGGAATCGCTTTTGGTTAAAGTTTCTTGTCTCTTCGGTGTCTTATTCAGCGTTCCTCGGTAAGGAAGTTCCAAGGATGGTTCAGTCGAGTCATAATTCGAATCGATAGCTAGGTATATAGGTATATTCGATCGTTATGGGCTACATAGAGAGAAAGAGAGAGAGAGAAAGAGAGAGAGAGAGAGAGAGAACAAACGGGAATGAACGTAAGAGAGAACGAGAGAGACACGACCTAATTTGTCGGTGGTGGACGGTTAATTGGAGACAAAGGCAACGACGGCAGCAAGTGCTGAACAGCTTTCTCTCTCTCTCTCTCTCTCTTTCTCCCTCTCTTTCTTTCTTTCTCTTTCTCAAGAGATCGTTTCTTCTCATCGAACGAGGAGCAAGTATGAAACGCACCGCCTCTCTCGTAATCCTGGAGACGATGGGTTTTTGTCGGTACCACCTGTCGCTCGGACAACCGCCCTCGATCCTTTATTCCGATCATCGGCCCCGATCCGCTGTCATATTTCTTGCCGAGCACGATCCGCGACGAGGCAATTTAGAGAAGGCCGCGAATCGAAAGCGGGACTACCAGCGGAACGGGCCCACGTTCTTTTCGCGTTAACATTTTCCGAACCGATTTTACCCCAAGAATTTAAATTCCGATTAGACACGATCTTATATATTTATGTATTTATATATATATAGTTTGTCAGTTATAATACATACACTTTGCAATATTATTTTTTTAAATATATTCTTTATAACGATTCCAATTAGACACGATCTTCTATAAATGTTTTGTTAATTATTATACATGCACTTTGCAATATTATTTTTTTTAATATATTCTATATAGAATAAAGAAATCTTATACACACACACATACACCATACACACGATGATTTTAACTACAAGTTTATATTAACATCGAAAAGAAATTTGTTTAAATCAGATTTAAGACTTACCAAAAAATATATACATTCACATTATTGATCCCAATGAGGTAATAAAATGTTACCACTAGTATTGTCAAAAAACAACTAAGAACGATAATGGATAATACGGTTCAATGTACTCTCTCACCTTCGGAACAGCAAAACACAACAAACAACACAACACACATACCGCAATGTTACGTAGGGAAGCTGCTGCTGCTGCTGTTGCTGCTAACACACTTGCTTCTCTAACCAATATATGTTTTTTTTTACGTTTTATACGTAAGTTACACATACACATACGCTACTTTATTCGAGATAACGACTCTATCGAATAGCATTGATAAAAAGTGTATTGTACAAATATGGAAAGAAGGAGAGAAGGATAGAAATAATAAAGTCTTTTTTTATTCGTACTTGTCAATAAAAGGAAACTAAAGTATAGTAAAGTATAGTAAAGTAAAGAAAGGAGAAGAGGGGGAAGAGGGTGAGTTGGGGGAGTTGGGGGAGTTAGGGGGGTGGTGAGTAGGCTTGTTGTCCAGTAGTTGTATATATCTTTTTAGTCAAGAAACGAAGGGATGAAGAAATCATTGATTCCTAACGCGGGTGTGGCAACATATAATTACAGTAATTAGCGGACAAGTAATTAATTAGTATCGCACGTCGTTCGTTATTTCTGTTAACCGTAGCCGGAGGACAGCTAGCAAGCAACCTCAACCTTACTAAGGTTTACCTGTGGGATACGTGTAACTACCGTAGCATGTCCCTATACGTCCTCGTACTGTGTTCAAGGGGTTACGTCTTGATCCCAATTAACGAGCGATTTTTTGCCCTCTTCGTTCTCCACAAGGATGCATGGAAGAGAAGAGAAGAGAACAGAAAAGAAGATAAGGCGCTGCAAATTGTGCGATCGTTTTCTCCATCGATCCTTGGATCTCGTGGATCTCTCTTGGATCGATCGATCGATTCATTGAATCGTTTTAAATCCCGCGAAGTAGATAGCAAACGTTGTCATTGGGTGGTACTGATGGATCGATATTTGTTCGACCATTTCCTTTAAAAGAATACCATCGGACCCTTACGAACTTCCACAATCCTAAGACTTTCTTTTATTCCCTTTTTTTTTCCCCTGATTTATATTTCTTACCATTTTCGTTATAGTGTATATCTCTTTTTATATTACTTACATTCTCCATTTAAAATATATAAATACTATTAGATTGCTAGATACCTGTTATATATGATAGAATATAGAAGAGAAAAAGAAAGAAATAAATAATTAATAACTTTCGGAAAATCAATCAAACGGAATAAACTAACTGTTCGAAGCTACGGTAAGAGAAAATTCATTCGCTTAATCGAACAAAGTTAATTAATTAATCGATTATATACGACGATCGACGACTTGCGAGAAACAGGGAACTCTGATAGAAAAGGGGAAGGGTGGAAACTGAGGGGGTTGGATGGGAGATGAAGGGGGATTGGAAGCATGCTAGCTAACTCGATGAACGCGGAAACTCGCATATATTTTCCTACGTAGGAAATGCATTCACCTATGCATTCTCTCTCTCTCTCTCTCTCTCTCTCTCTCTCTCCTATCTTCCACACACACGTGCATATATATGCATACACGTATATCGTGCTCGACGAATTGGATTACTCACCGAATTGACTCTTAGTGCACTACGGAAGATTGGTCGTGTTACGCGTTTGCCAAACATTTCGGCAATTCCTTCCAACCCCACCCCGCTGTCACCCTCTCCCCACAAACCCTCCTTCGATACACCCTCTCCCCCTCGCTTCTCGCCCCCCTCGATGTTTCGCTTAGAGAACACGCAAACGGCGTTGCGTAGGATTCGTCGGCAATAAACATAATAGCGTGCGCGTCGTTAATTAAGTGGATTTTCAATCAAGATTCAATCAGGCTCGTTGTTAAATGTAAATGCATGCGGAGTCAGTCTAATCTCTCTCTCTCTCTTACACACATGCACACATATTCGCGTAAACATACTCTCCGTGTATGCCTTATTGGTTATCTTAATCGTACTTCTTCTTCTTCTTCTTCTTTTTCTTTTCGTCGAAAATTCGACTTAAAGAAAAAGAATAAGAAAGGAAGACGTAAACTTGAATTTACTTATTTGAAATCCACGTTAAGTTTCATTAACTATTTCGTATATTTCATGTATGTTGCATATCCATTTGAAATAATCGATCCAACATCATTTTTCATTCGAATTGCAAATGTATTTATCGATTAAAATGTAATTATAAAACACGTAATAATGATCGCACAATTGTTAATGATCGTTCTTACTGTTTGTACGAAATCTCATTGCAAATGTATGATACCGAATGAAGATCTTCTTTCGTTAAAGGTATAAGCTTCTTCTTTTTTTCTTTTCGACGTTTTCCTTTTTCGATTACAGATCCAATCGATCGTACGAACGAACCCATCGATTTTATTCGTCTTGTATTCTCGTTAGTTGCCGCGAATTTTGGTCCAAAAAAAACACCAACTCTCTCTCTCTCTCTCTATCTCTCTTTCTTTTTCTTGTTCATTCTAATAAAAACAATTTCGTACGAACATGCCGCATCCCGATTGAAAGAAATAACGAACAAAAAATATAAAAATATGTAAAGATATACCGTAGTTGTGTTATGTATGTGTGTATGTGTGTGTGTGATAAAATCTTTGAATTTAATTATTACAAATATATAATTATTATTCTAAATTTTATTATTACAAATACGAGTTATTAAAACATTGAGAAAATAAAAACAAATTGTATTTTAATCACTAATTGAAAAATCCTTGTAATCAATTACGGTTAGAGATTTTTTTTGAAAGTTGCATTTATGTTATATATATCTGTGTGTGTATGTGTGTGTGTTATATATATATACACGTATACAAATAGATATTGCAAAGGACTTTACTGGCAAACAGCCACACCTTCTCGCGCCTTATTGCGGCCGACTCGTAACGACGACATCAAATTCTACGTGAACGGAATGAGAAAGGATGCTCGGTTACTTCGAAAAATGTTCGAAATTGCGTGAAAACCTTTCAACCTTTCCCCTGTCTCTTCACTCTTCTTCCTCCTCTCTTTCTACTCCTCTTCTTTTTCTTATACATTCGGTCCTATCTCTTCTCGCATATTCGATGTTTAACCTTACTCCTTCCCACCCATAAGAAGATTATTTATGTAACAAGTAACATCTTGGAAGAAAAGAAAAAAAGATAAAAGGACGAGCTTATAAAACATTTTCCCGTGTTGGTCTAGCACGCGCGGAATTATTTATATTTAACTCGCGTATCTTATACGACGTGTTTACGGCTAACAAAATGCACGCGTGGATTTTGCGTGCACTCGAATAGCGAATGCAAAAACGTGGGAAGGGAAGGGGGACAGGGGAAGAGGGAAGTGGGGTATTGAAAATGAAGTATTTGCTTACGTATACTAAGATACAACATAGATGTAACGAACATACTACTACTACTACTATTACTACCATTAGGGTGAAATCACTTGGAAAATTTATCGTTTGTAAAATACTACTTACGTATTACTACACACGTTGAATGCGTACTATGTACAATAATTTTTAAAATACCTTTGAAGTACTTGTAATAGATCATGTCTCTGATAGATCTTTACGTGTACCTCTAAATTATACTAAAATCACTCTAACAAAAATATTATATTCGTACTGAACTATTAAGTGTAAAGAAATCTATATTATCTGGATCATTCTGTTTTTTACTATGATTTTATTTTTTATCTTATTCCTATTTTTCACTTGGAACCCTTTTTTTGTGTTGGGGAAAGAAATTTTTCATCAACGAGAGTTGGACAAAAAATCCTAGGTATTGTTTTAAGGCTATTTTTATTTGACCAGACGAGTCTTTCTTTTATATATGTGAATATACTAGTATTAGTAGTAGTATATATATATACTATATACGTAAATCTCGTAGCTGGAAGGAACAATGGATAGAAAGAGAGAAATAAAGAGGGTAAAGTCAAATCGAATCTCTTTGTCTCGTTCAATTCTTCTTTTTATATTTTTTTTCTCGTTCTCCTCTTCTCTTCTCTTCTCTTCTCTTCTCTTTCCTTTTACTTGCTTCACGCTCTTCTACTTTCTTTCTCATTTTACAGCAATCCCTCTCTCTCATTCTCATTCTCTCTCTCTTATTTTCTATCTCTTTTCAGCCCTTCTTCGCTCGGATGAAATTTTCCACAACATTGGATTCGAATGCGATTAAAGCGCGTATAGCGAGCTGATAGCTCGTAGAATAAAAAACGAGAAACGCCCGCGGATAGGTTCGTTCGTTCGTTCGTTCGTTCGTTCGTTCGTTTCACTTCCATCTCCACTATTCTATTTCTCTTACTCTTCTTCCCTGAAACTTCCTCCTTCCTTTCTCCACCATAGATCTATCTCTCTTTCTCTCTTTCGAAATCGAATTGTAAGTTGTAGCCAACGCCTGCCAACCCCTCCACGTAGAAGGACGCGTGATTCATCGGCGAGTAACGTCGAACGCCTAAGCTAATTCCCTTCCAGATATCGATTCGTCTGCTTTGAATTCGAAAACTCTCCACCTACCATTTCTCTATCCTTTTCTCTATCCAACACTAACCACTTTATACCTAACACTCATTTTTATCAACCATTCTCTTCTCATTTCCCCATCTTCACCAAACGAGTAGGAATAATCTCATTTTTGATCCTTCGACTTATTATACACCATGAAACCTATCATTTATCTACTCTTCAAAAACAAGAATGATTTTTCAAAATAATCAAAATTTAACTGAACACTACGACATTATTTCTATTTATATTGTAAAAGGCTTTCTAGTTGATACTGTATATACTGATTTTAGTTAAGCTTTAGACTATATTGATCATTCTGTATTACTTTATAAACTTCTTTTGCATATTGGTGTACTTTAGTTATCCTAATAGAATATTTTTATATATAAATTTATACCATCATCTTCATCATTTTGACATTATCTTTTAATCAATTTCTATTATAAGAAATTAATTATTTTTATGTATTATATTTTATATTATTTTCTGTATTAACTAATTAAAATAAATTAAGTAATTATCCCATAAAATAAAAATTAATGTTAGCTGGATAAATGAATCTTATCAAATGATAAGTGTTCTTCCTCGTTCACGTGTATCAAGAAAATTTGTATCGAGTGTGGAATACTACGACATTATTTTTATTCATATTGTAAAAGGCCTTCTACTTGATACTGTATATACTAATTTTAGTTAAGCTTTAGACTATATTGATCATTCTGTATTACTTTATAAGCTACTTTTGCATACTGGTGTACTTTAGTTACCCTAATAGAATATTTTTATACATAAATCTATATATCATCTTCATCATTTTGACATTATCTTTTAATCAATTTCTGTTATAAGAAATTAATTATTTTTATGTATCATATTTTATATTATTTTCTGTATTAATTAAAATAACTTAAGTAATTATCCCATAAAATAAAAATAGAAATTAATGTTAGCTGGATAAATGAATCTTATCAAATGATAAGTGTTCTTCCTCGTTCACGTGTATCAAGAAAATTTGTATCGAGTGTGGAATACTTATTTTTTTCGAGTACACCTAAAAGTAGAGGGAGGAGGTTGATATAGAAATAGAGTGGTTTTCGCAATACGTTTGTTAAAAGAAATAAAGAAAGAAAGAAAGATAGTATGAGAAACAGAGAAAGAGAGCAATAACGCGTCATATATCACCTGGCTGTAGCTAATGCTCGGGGAAGGTGTGCGTGAGGCTATCTGCGCGCCATAAAACACTCGCGCGTTCTCTACTCCAAGAGGGGTTGCTTGCTTGGTTCGTTGCTTGCTAGGTTGCTTGAGCCTTGGTGGCGAGTGTCACCACAGGTGCGGACATTCTCATCATAAATACCGGCCTGGCGCAGGCCGTAAACCGTCTGGTGAACCTAATTGGGGCGTGGCTGCGGTTACACCTTCCAAGACTTTGCCTTACACCATCGTCTTTCGCGCCTCACCTCACCTCACTTCCACCTCCTCCTCCTCCACCTTTTCTTTTCTTTCTCCTCCTCTTAATCCCTCTTCTATGCTCTTTACCAAGTCTTCCAATTGCGAGTTGTTCATTTAACGCAACACTTGTGATCAATGGCTATCGATAAAGTTACCTAAACGCGTCATCGTTTTTTAGAATAAGTCTAAACTTTACCGAAGAATGTCTTCTTAAATGATTACAAACTCAATTAGGAGGGCTTTTTTTTCAATTTCTTTTCAATGTAGACAGATTTTTTTTTAATGGTATTTAAAAAAACAGAGACACAATGTTACATAAGGTTTTTTTTTTACTTTCTAACGTGGGAAAATTTTTGAGATACGATACTTTTAAAAAACACACACACATACAGAGGATGTTATAACTTTTGGCATATGAATTATGTCAATAGGTCGTGCGGTTGAATTTATTAAAAAGTTCACGACATCGATCTAACGTTTCTACGCGTTCGGGTTATACACACGTGTTATATACGCAACGTTTGTTCTTCCACGATAAAAAAAAAACTTTACGCGATCGTGTCGAAGGTACTAGACGCGTTCCTTACTTGGAATGAAAAGAAAAAAAAAAAAGAAGAAAAAAAAAAAAGAAGAAAAAAAAAACACTTCACGATGAATTACATTAGTTCGCGTTCCTAAGTCAGCTAACCTACCTATTGTTTCTATTCTTTTCTATTTCAGGGCACATTCGCAGCTGGCTAGTTACACGAACTCGCCATGTAAATTCCATCCGATTAAATATTTCAATATTAAAACTTACGAAATTTTTCTATTCGTTTATTCTAATAAGGTCACGTTTCATTTTTTTTTTTTTTCTTCAATTGACCTATAAAGAAAAAAAAACCTATTCTGTCGAGTAAATAAATTCTCCCAAAAAGTTTCTTTTTTTTTTTTAAATAATCTTACGCACAAAGTGTATTACGCACAAGGTGTACAAATAAGTTTTCGCAGTTCAACAAAATATGGCTTTATGATTAAATTATGGTTAAAATTGTCTGATGTAAAATGTCATATCGTAAGTTTTGACATCTTTCAACAACATAATCTTGGTATATTAGTGATTTTGTATCGAAAATGTCGAGTTTTGAGCCGAATAAGCATCATTTGCGGGGAACGTTTGATTCAATTATTTAATTTAAAGAAATCTGCATCTGATGAGCATCGATTGTTTGTAGAAGCATATTTCGAGGCTTTTTTAAGTTAGAGAAGTTTTCATGAATGGTTTTTATAGTTCAAGAACAGAGACTTTGACGTCGAAGATAAAATACGTAAGGGAAGGGTGAAAATGTACGAATACGCAGAATTAGAAATATTATTGGTTGAAAATTCGTGCCAAACGCAAAAAAAACTTGCACTTATATTAGGAGTAACTCAACAAGCAATTTTACATCGTTTAAAGTCATCAAATGCTTAATTTTTTAATAAGAACGGCGGAAATTTATTTGTACACCTAATATTATTTTTACTGTGTAATATAAATAAAATATAAAAATGAATATTAATAGAATAAAATCGTATGTTTAATAAAATGATTATACACACGTAGATAAAAATTTAGTAAAAGGATTAAGAAAGTTTTGGAACGAAATGATATTAAAAATCGTACGAATTATAACTTGGAATACTTTTCTATAATATTTGAACTTTAACGAAACATCTATTTAGTTTAGTTCTTATATTTGAAACACGATTACCGTACACGGATCGACATTCTATTCCATAACGAGATTCATGCGTGTTCTTAGCTCTTATGGGGGTGAAACGGGAAGCGTTAAAAGGTAGGCCGGTTCCGGCACACCTCCCCGTTTAACAGCTTCGAATCATTTCGCACCCGCACCATTCTCTCTCTCTCTCTTTCTCTCTTTCAGTTTTTCTCATTCTATCTTTTTCCCTCTCTTTACTTCATCCAAATTTATAGCATCGAACATCCCGCGGCCTTAACTGTCCGTTGGCATGAACCTGCGAGCGATAACGAGCTGAACCAGCACAGGATCTCTTATTTCTTTCTTTCTCTTATTTTATTTCTTATTTCTTATTTCTTTCTTTCTTTCTTTCTTCTTCTTCTTCTACTCTTCTCCTATCTTTCTCCTTAGTCTGGCCAGGTGAACGTAACGGTAAGAGGACGAGATATGTACGAGCAACTTAACACTGGCGTAGCTAGAAAGGATCCTTCTCACGCACACTTTTCGTTTCTCATTACCAAGATCTATTATTCATTAATATTATACTAATCTATCTTAATCAAAAATAAACCTCCACTATTTTCTACAAATATTTATATCCAGAAAATATCATCGTACGAGTTTTCTTGCTTAAATTATTTCATCATTTCCTAAAACCATTTTGAAGAAATAAATTTAAACCTAAATCAAATAACAACTCGACTATCTTCTACGAATATTTATACTCAGAATGAATCATTGTACAATTTTTCTGTTAGATTAATATTCATTGTATGCTAAAACCTATTTGAAGGAGAATGAAAACTTATGATTGATAGAAAAAAAAAAGTATGAAATTAATAAAAAAATATATTACACCTTTGTTGGTATATTTAACTCTGAATAAAATGAATATGTTTCTTTGAAAAGTGTTATCTCACGGTTACGCTACTGTCAACCGGTTCGTGTTGCTAACAGACGACGAAAATTATTCTCTCGCACGCGTATTCGCATCTCGATAACAAGAAAGAACCTTAATCATCCTTCTTTTGTCCTCAATGAATAGAACGACTAAAACAAAATTCTCATACTAATCTTTAAAAAATTACAACAACATTTTCTTTCTCTATCATAATTTAAACGAAGGTAGGTAGACCTTAAAACATTTTACTTTAAATTAAAATCAACGAAATACAATTTATAAACAACCGAGATAATATTTAAAATAAAATACAAATTCTTACAAAATCGTTTAGGTATTACCAATTACACTTAAATACAACTACGTACTCTGAATTAAAACGACAGATCATTTGCGATAATCGAATAAGAACAATACGATTTAGAATGTAAAACGTTTGATCTTCGTAAAATACAAAAGCCAATTATTTCGAGACATATCTTTCCTTTATAAAACGATTACCGATATTCACCAGCTATGTAATAAATACACATAACATTTAAACATACAAGTACACACATATACCTACTTTCCTAAAAACTAAAATCCGACTTAAAACAAAACGAACCAACATACGGCTTTTCCTAATTAAGGAAAATCAAGCACTGAAAGTCCTAGAGGAAAATTCCTAAGCTAAAGGAAAATTTACTGACATTATAACGTACCTAGGCAAAACCTGTCGAAAACACACACTAACTCGCTTTCTCTCTCTCATTCTCTCTCTCATTCTCTCTTTCACTCTCTCTTAGTTTCTCGAGATTTTCAATCGGGGAAGTAGCTGCCCTGTGTACACGATTAGCGAGCGTTGCTCGAGATTAAACTAATAATTAAATTATAAGAGAGGAGAGAAAGAGAGAGAGAGAGAGAGAGAGGAGAGTGTAAGACCGGAACAGTGAAGCAGGACCAGGTGGTAGTAAGGGGGGATATGGGGAAAGGGGGATGAGGTGGTTGTAGAAAAGGGAAGGGGTGCTGTACTCACGAAGGAAACATCGTCTCGATGTCGTATGTATACACGTACGTCGTTGTTTGGTGTTGTATACGAGCCACTAGAAGGAGCTGGATGAGAAGCTGAAGCTGAGAGTAAGAGAGAAGAAACAAGAGGAAGAGGAAGAAGAAGAGAAGGAGAATGAAGAGAAGGAGGAGTAGGAGGAGGTGGAGCTAACAGGGCAAACACGGAGCCAGTTAACAGCTCAAATATTTGTACCTGGCCGGATCCCAGGACGTTATCTCGAACACGCACAAGTCTTCTACGAGAATAAGAAGGAGGATGAAGTGAAGATAGAGAGGGGAAGGGGACATGAAGTAGAATAAGATGAAGAAGAAGAAGAAGGAAAGGTGAGCTCGATTCATTCCTACCGGTGCAACAACTCGCACAACGCTATTAATGAAAGACCTCCTTTCACGCTCAAGAAAAACGTCTTGGAGACAATAAAAACCTCGACTAAAAGACCTAACTTTTTTTCTCTTTCTCTCTCTCTTTCTATTTATCGCTTAATCTTTTTCTTACTTGCCATCTCTCTCTCTCTCTCTGTTGCTACCACCATAACCAGCACCATCACCTCCTACTAACACCTTCCACTCGTGCAAGGTGCAAGCAAAGGAACGATTTCCTGTCGAGACACCACTCGTAACGATAATCTAATCTTGGTTTACATCCGCACCGTAGCTGTGAGGTTCGACTTTAACCAACAAGGACTTATACACGAGTGAAGGTCCTTCGTCAAAAGACTTCGTTGTTTTCGTTAAAGATAACCCCTTACTTCTTTCTGCATCCTACCATTTTTCGTTTCTTTTTTCTTTTTTTCTTACATACTACCTTACTTTACGTTTCTTTAACTTCGAACTCTAAAAGGTTTCTTTTTTGTTCTTTCACTTGCATCATTTTATTTATACTTTTTATATTTGTTGATTTAGAAAAGCAACTGGAAGAATTTATATTCAGATGATTTTGATTCCCAAATCTTGCAGCAATTGTTTTTATTTTTTATTTCGAAGAAATTCGATTTGCTTATGGATATTATTATATTAATTTGTCTAAGTAACTTGAAATAAATTGATAAAAATAAAGAATAAATAAATATATATATATATAAAAGAGAAAACGAAGTAAAAGAAATTCGAAGAAGGTAAGAAAAGAAAAGAAATAAAGAGAAAGATAGAAATTCTCTAATCGGTGCTTCGATCATCGGATTGGTAGGGTGGTAGTAGTAGTGGTAGTAGTGGTAGAAGCCGAGAAGGATAAATCGCGGTTATTAGCGCGAGATTACGTGGGTTTGCGCTCGGATTGGCTGCACCATCGTCGATGGGGCCAAATCCAAAATCTATATATCTCGTCGAGCTACCCCATCGGTACAGTTACGACCATCCAGAGAACATGAGAAAGACAGAGAAAGAGAGAAAGAGAGAGAAGGAGTAGTGTATAGGTGTTCAAAGAACAAAGAGAGACGATGGTTTGTGCAAGGGGGGATGTAAGAAGATTCCGACGCGTGCACATTGTTAGGGGAATCAGATTAGTCTGCTGCGAGCCTGATGTATGTCTGCTTCTGGTAACGCACTCTTTCTACCCCACTCTTTCTCTTTCAATTTTTCTTTCTTTTTCTTATTCTCTATATATTTCTTTTCTATTCTTGGATTAAGATCGATCTGACACTAAGTAACCACTAAGCACGGTCCATCGTCGTTAATACTTCTTTTCTAAGCTCGAGCACGCAAGGGTACATCAAGTTAGTTCGTATAAAGTTATTTCAACCATAGTTAAACAAATCAAATCTAACATCATTCGTAACAATAGATTTATTATTTATTCTTTACTTTTTCTATATGAGTTTACCAAAAATATGAATATTTTTATTATCAAAAATAATATTAGGTGTACAAATAAGTTATCGCCGTTCAACAAAGTAAGGCTTTATCATTAAATTATGGTTAAAATGGTCTGATGTAAAACGTCATATCGTAAAGTAAGACATCTCTCGACAACATAATCTTGGTATATTAGTAATTTTGTATCGATAACAGATATTTTTTTTCCTTCGAAAGTGTCGAGTTTTGAGCCTAATAAGCATCATTTGCGGGAACTTTCGATTAAATTATTTAATTTAAAGAAATCTGCATCTGATGAGTATCGATTGCTTGTAGAGGCATATGTCGAGGCTTTTTTAAGTTAGAGAAGTTTTCATGAATGGTTTTTATAGTTCAAGAACAGAGACTGTGACGTCGAAGATAAAATACGTAACGGAAGGCTGAAAGTATACGAATACGCAGAATTAGAAATATTATTGGTTGAAAATTCGTGCCAAACGCAAAAAAAAACAGGCACTTATATTAGGAGTAACTCAGCAAGCAATTTTACATCGTTTAAAATCATCAAATGCTTAATTTTTTAATAAGAACGGCGGAAATTTATTTGTACACTTACTACAATTATACTAGTCCGAGTGATTTCTTTACGAACACGTATCAAACAGTTCATGTGTTTTATTTTACTTCTTCTATGGAATCAACAGGACATGATTTTTCTATACTCGAACTGGTCAATCCATCCATTTTATTAACCCTGCCCACGTTACTTACTTGACTTCAGTGATCTAACGGTAATCATACGTGAAAATAGGTCCTCGACTAAATTATGACGAGAAGTATGAGAATTGAGATATTATTTTTGTTCATCATGAGAATCATATACCGGAAGGTGTATACGATATGTAGATCTTTTCAAATGAAGATTGCACGTGCTCCTGTCAACAACTTGTATCTACAACACCTACACGCGAGAAAACGTGAGAACACTGATCGACGATTTGCTTCTTAACTCCCCACCCCCCTTCTCCTCCCTTCCTCCCCCTCACACCACACCACCATCACCCTCTTACCACCTTGACTCGCTTGTTCTTAATTTAATTCACGTTTCTTCAAAGATGCTTACGAAATTCCCGTATGTTTGTGTGTGTATGTGTGGGTAGAAATTTACCACACATTTAATATACGAAAATGTCTGCAAACTTGTATAAAATATTAAATAAACCGATAAATTTATATTGAAATAATTAATGAATCGATGGGTAAACGTCTTCTACTATTTCTCAAGGACACACGATCGATTACCTTTTTTTATATTTTTTTTTGTTCTCTTCGAGAATATGTCGTCGCTAAAAGGGATCGATGTTACTCGATGAATTTTTAAAACATTCTTCGATTCGTAGAAATACGATTTCATTCTATGAATAATGTACAATCACTTACGATTTTTCACAAGGAATCGTGGGACGAATTCTACCAAATGGTTGGATGATGATATATCTGTGACTTACCTGAAACAAACAAGATTATTTTCTCGTTAACTCGAGTGATGGTTTAATTAAAGATATCTTTCTATGATTATAAATAATTACAAAACTAAAATCAGATAATAAAATGTAATGAATTCATTAAAGGTAACATTATTCCATAGGATTATATTTCAACGATCAGAGAAGAGTGTAGAATAGATATAAAGAATAATCTAAAAGATCAAAAGTGTTTGTGAATAAGAATAATACGAGTCCTAATAAAACGGCACGAGCGTAAAATTCAATTCATCGAACGGGAGATATCAAGCTGATAGAAAGAGAAAAGAAGAATAAGAATAAGAAAGTTCATGGGGAAACAAGAGTCGGTCTGTAGTCGTTTGGAATGTAAGGTAAAAGGCTGACTGACTGAAAGAGAAAGAGAGAGACCCAAAGTAAAAGTTTGCTGGTGTTCGAGGTCCTCGCGAATCTCCGAGTTTTCTTCTTGCAACCCTCCGAAAGGAGCAAACGGTAATGGTACTTGGTGGCAAGACTCCTTTAGTGGTGTGAGAACGGTATTGTCTTTTTACGGTCTCCGCAGGCATCGGAGAAACGCGTTCCAACGCGACCCGACGCCCAAGGGAACTTATTCTCTTCTCTGTCTTCTATTCTTGGAGACACCTTATTCTCATCCTCTCCCTCTCTCTTTCTCTTTCTATCTGTTTTACTCTACCACGTTTCACCTCCTCCGACATTATCCGGGAGAGATCACCTTTTTACCGGTCGTTGCGACCTCGTCATTCCGCCCTTATCTCGAGACCCCCACGAGAGGTAAAAGTAAAAAAGAAAGAGACAGAGTGAAAGGAAAACGAAAGAAGGAGAAAGAAGAGAGTCCTTGCCCTGAAGGGGAGACGTAGGAGACCGTGACGAGGTCGTCAAATCCGCAGGGCGATTGAAAATTATACAGGGATCAGCTTTTACGAGCGGACGCTTTAGGCTTGCTGACGTGCCGACTATCTCCTATACACTCTTTGTGTCTTCTTCTTACTCTTTTCCCTACGACACTCGATTCAATCCACAAATTTCATTCCTTATACTTTTCTTAAATTATCTAACTATTATAGAAACGTTAAGAAATATATTCAATTTAAGTATCTTTACTAAACAGATAGGAAGAACTTAATAATCATTAAATCATCCTAATCATTATACTTCTATTTAACACTAGTATTCTACAAACTATTACAGAAACATCAAGAAATATATTTCATTATAGTACCTTACGAAAAAGGTAACAAGAACTCAATAATTATTCGATCATCCTAATTCTTTATTCTTCTTTTTAAATGCAGGTATATTTAACACACGCACACACGTACTTAAAAAAAAAAACACACATACACACCTATAGAAGAGTATTCGTAATTGGTCTTTCTACTTGTACGATGTGCAAGCCTCGATGGGATTATAAATTACAAATTATACGCGTTGGATAGCGGCTCGTAAACGTCGCCTTTTCGAGCCACGTAATATTCATGAGATTTGCAAGCTGCGTTGTATAAAACGCGAGGAACGATGCGACCGTACTGTGTATATATTTCTGACTCTATATATATATAAAATACATATATATATATATACATAAAATATATATGTATATATGGATCTCGTTGGACGAGAGAACGCACCATACTCGATTTATTCCTAAACGCGTCGGTCAGATCGATATAATGTCTGCGCGTGTGTATGACTGCTCCATTAGCCATGACTATATATACAAATAAGCGATATCACCATGAACTCGTAGACGTTAATCTCGATTTGATGGCTCCTAACTATAAATTGCTTTGGATTTACGTACTCGGATTTATCCAAACCTCTTCTTTTTTTTTTTATCCTCCTCTTCCTCTTTTCTATCATCATCATCATCATCATCATCATTATTGTCGTCATAGTCTTTTTCATTTACAAAAGAACACTCTTTTTGTTTACTATTTTTCGTTAGTATTGTTAGAAGAATAAAAAAAGAGGAATATTTCGTACGACGATACGTAGATCGAGTACGTAAGCTTCGATAATGGATGTTTCCAGTTAATCGAGAAGAAATCATCTCTACAGATGATACTAATCGTATTTGTAAATGAGATGAGTCATACTAACGTTTAAATGGCCTTCTTTTACTTACGGGAAACAGACACAAAGTCTTAGGATTACGTGGATAATATATTATAATAATAATAATAAAAAGATTGAATAAGAAAAGTTAAGGTAAAAATGAGAAGAGTTGAGAGAGAGAGAGAGAGGGGTAAAAAAAAATTCATATAAAAAAGAAGATAAATGAGATTGAGTTACGATTAAGAAAAAGAAGAAAAAGAATACTATACTATACTCGTTTATGTCCCATACGATTATACCGATCGTAAAGGACTGGTACGATAAATTCCGTGACGTACGATCGTGTTCATGACTCGTATCATCGCTTCAGTGATATAGTAATTATATGAATTATCGGAAATACAACGTTCTAATGCGATCAGAACATTCTTTACGTCTGTTTATACGATAAACCAATCAAGAGTGATTGGTCGAATGCAAGAATATTTATCTATGCGTGAAAAAGAGAGAGAGAGAGTGAAGTTTGAGATGGTGAAAGAAAAAAAAAAGAAACTGTAACGAACGTATCGTACTCATTAAAATTCATGGATAATTTATACCTCAGTCTTATCGTTGGTTTATGTAACACGCAAAAATGTCAAGTAGAGATGATTTTATTCGACGTTCAGGGACCGGTTTTTCCATACGTTTTCTTATACACTTTCAATTAGGACCATAATATGTAACATAACTTATCAAGAAATTTCTATTTTCATTGGAAAACTGAAAGTTTTATACTTTCTCACGATTTTTCCTCGATTTATTAATAATATATAAATATATTTTTCTTTTTTTTCTAATAAAATAATTAAAAGTTAAACATTTTTTTGAGATTGAACGACATCATTTACGTGACTACCATACTACGTAAGAATTATTAAAATTAAATTTTATTAAATATATGTGAGTGTGTACTTAAAGATAAAAGGACACATAATTAATATCGTTTACAAATTTAATAAATATTTAATACACTTAGTTATATAATTTAACAAAATATTTGTCCACCGACCGAAATATATTTCATCCAATGAGTAAGTAAATCCTTTCAAAAAGATTTCAATCTCAAAGAATTAAATTAACTTTAAAAAAAAAAAATATAATAATAATAATATGAAATGAGAAAAAAATTCTTGACAGATTGCTTCGTTGAATATTAAAACGATGCAATTTAAATTGTCCAAGAATAAAGAGAAAAATGAATAAATAATTGAATCGGGTTTTCGAAACGAGCTTTCTCCCAAAAGAAAAAAGGTGTGTAAGAGAGAATGAGAAAATAAAAAAAAAGGAGAAATAAAAAATAATAAATTCGGTAAGTGAGTACACTCTACGAGAGAGGAATCGAAGTAAGGAAAATAAAATGACTGGTATGAGAGAAAACGGGGTATCTTAATTATTAACGCTCCACCGTGCACCCAACAGCAGCAGCAGCAGCAGCACATTGTTCGTTTCGTTGCACATAAACCGTACCGAATCGCGGCCGCCCTTTGCAGCCCTTTGCCGATGCCCGTTTTACGTCTTTAGTTTCGTGAATGGAGCAATTAGCATTCGGTTGGCTTGAAACTTGGCTTTGGCCATTTAACGTGTATGCTCTGCTTCCTACTAAACTTCAACGACACTTCTCGATATCGAAATCTTTACTAATTTATTCAAAACTCTATTTAAAATCATTTACTTTCCAATCTCTTTTTTTTTCTTCCTTCCTTCCAAATACGTTCACTCTCATTTGTATTTTAATTTAAACACACGTATTACGTTTAATAATAACACACGTCTTGGTAGTTAACTTTTAATTATCTTTTCGTATCACTGAATATCTATCCAACTTGTTGTTATTTTCTTTTCCAGTATTCTTCCCTATCTTTAATTTTATATCTTTTATTCTACTTTTTCAATTCGCATAACTTGAAAAAGGAAAAAAAAAGGGAGTTAGGGTGGTGTAATGCAAGGGTACCAAGAGACAAAAGAAAACGAAGCGTTTACTCGAGTGTACCTCCAAATGAATCGGCAACTTTTAATTAAGATGATATCGTCCTCTCGTTTGCGACCTACCCCCACCCCCCACACTCCCTTCTTCATGTCCCAAGCTACCCTGTCTCCCTCATCCCTCCATTTACCAGCCCACTTCAGTCTTTCTCGCGAGATCACCGTGGAAGATCGTCCACCAAGAACGGGGGGTGGGTTTCGACGGGGACGCGGTTAGCATTCTTTTTGTTCATGCCAACTATTCATCATCGGTGACACTTGGAAAGATAGAGGGAGTTGCTTCTTCTTCTTCTTCTTTCGTCTTCTTCTTTCGTTCTCGTCGTCTCCGAAAGCTTCCTGGCCCTTAGGGGTTTTCTTAATGGACCTCGAGCGTAGTTCACCCTTCATCCCACCACCTCCTCTCACAACCACATCTTCCTCTCTTTCTCTCTCTTTCTCTCTTTTACTCTTTGGTTCGAGTCTTTTCTATCGTCTTCCGTAGACTTTAGCAAGGATTTTAATTTCCAGACTTCGCTCTTTCCAACCTACTCTCTGTCTCTTTTTCTCTGTCTTACACACACACACATACACACACACGTAGTTTCATTCGAAATAACTCGGCAAACTTCCAAAAGTTAGACTCGAGGTACAGTAAGGTTACTTGTTGTTGTTCCTTTCTGTGATCATTATAAACGTCTAGGAAGAAGAATCTTTAAGAACGATTCTCGAAATTGTTATTACGAATTATACGGGAATTACACAATATAAAAAAGAAATGGGAGTAACCTAAAGAAATTGGCTCCTACTTTACCCACCCTCTCTCTCTCTCTGCTTGGTTATATTTAGGGAATTACGCAAAAATAACGGTGGTAGGTTAAACGGTCCTACGGTCAAAAGCAAACCCGTTGAATCCCCCCCTGTAATTATGACACGTCGTAAACGTATGGTGGTTCTTGTTCCTTCCCATATAGGACCTGCCTCTTTCCGGACCTTGAGAAAAGAACCCACGTCCCCAAAAACTAAGCGAAACTAACCTACTCGGTGGTAACCTACACTCACTCCCATCAGACACGAACGGCAAAACCGCAAAACTTTCGTGTCCATTCACCAAACCATAGAAGGACACAAAAAGGAAGAACAATCGTCGCACGTGACGCATTCGATGATATTTTGGAATAAAGAAAAATAGAAATAGATGTATAAATATTAAATTAAAATAAAAAACAGAGACAATTCTGAATCAATAAAAAAATATCCAACGAAAGTATACTTCTATCGTTCATTTCTAAAAATAACAAAAAATAGTCACCCGATCGTGTCGTCCCCAAAATAGAAAAATAGAAAAAAGAGGGTGACTACACCGCAAGAAAAAAAGTAAAAGTAAAAGGAAGAGGTGGTGGAGGTGGAGGAAGGAAAGGGAATCGTGCCGGTGGTATCAAAACGTGCGTAAATAATAAATACCGGTGTTCTCTCCGGAGGTGTTTTGTGCACCGTAGAAAAGAAACAAGTCAAACGGGTGATGTGAGAAGAAGAATACTACAAACAAAGATAGTAAGATAGAAAGGAAACGTAAAGACAGAAAGAAAGAAATAAGAGAACGAGTAGGGTGATGGTATAAAATAACGTAATCATGGTAAGCGCGACGTGTGACGCGCGTGCCTTCGTCGAAGCGTGCGAAGAAACGTCGGAAAAGGCTTTTTCTCCCCCCCCCGTAAAAACGAGAGAAAATTTCCCGTCATGTCGTTTTAATTCCCATAGGAAAGAACACACACACACACTCACACACACACACACACACATTCACATATATGCACATGTATGAGAGATAAAACGAAACCGCGAGAAAGTTGTGTAGCAAAGAAAAAGAAAGAAAAAAAATAAAGAGAAGGATGGAGGAGGAGTGGAGGTGGAGTAGGTGGAGGAGGTGGAAAAGAAGATGCAAAGACAGACAAGCAACCGAGACTACTCTGTTGCTGCTTCTGTTGCTGCTTCTGTTGCTGCTGCTGTGCAGGTGGCTGCTGTCTTCTCTTTCTCCTCCTCCTCCTTCTCCTCCTCTTCCTCCTATTCCACCCAAGGTCCCATGGGAAACGCTGATAAAAACAAATGGCGCCGCGAAGAGGGTGAAACTCCAAGATAGAAGGTGGGAAGAGAGAAAATAAAGAAATTACTTGCTGCCGCGCCCCGTGTAAACATTGCCGATGAATGGACGAGAAGCTCGTTCCTTTCCTTAGGGAAGTTTCCCTACCACCCCCAACTTTAACCCACCCACCTCCACCAACCTACCCTCTTACTGTCCTTCTCACTCTCTTACTCTCCCTTCTTCCGTTTCGTTTTTTTCTTTTTTTTTTCTCATTCTTTTGTCTTCCTTATCTCTTTTTCCTTTTCCTCGCGGGTTTAATCAGTGTGAAGGTTTTTATCGAAAGACTCTCTACGAGTGATCGATTATCGTTGTCACGTGTCACAAAATCGTCCTACCATCGATTCCCATTTCTTACGAGAGATTTTCATCTTTTTTTTCCTTTCTTTTTATTTTTTTTTCTTCTCCCTTCATTCGAGATATTTCCTTTTTTTTATCCACGTAAGATGTACCTTTTAGATAATCTCGAGATCGAATTATTATTGATTAGTGAATAAATATTATTATTCTCGAATAATATTGTAAAGACCATCGTTAGGTCTCGTTACTATGTTTCGTATAAACGAAAATGAAAAGAGAAGACAAATTGAAGTAAAGGAAGGAAAAGAAAAAGGCAAACTAGCATTGAATATTTTAAGGTTCAATTTTCATAGAGTTTCAAGCACAGTGGGTGGATGCGTTCTTCGTTCGTTGTGTTAGGAGACATATTAAAAAAAAGAGAATAATAAAGAAAGAAATTGCTGAAAGAGGGCAACTACCCATATTCGCTTGACTGGTACAATGCATTTGGAAAGATCAGAGGAATGAGGGTGCTGAAATACCAAATACTCCACCACCCTATTGTCTTGTTGTTATTTTTTCTCTCTCTCTCTTTCTATCTCAAACGTTATATGCGATTATTATTCATTATATCTTTTCTTCCTGTATTTTAAAAAAATACGCACAAATCCCTTATGGTATCTCCCATGTAAGTAAGTATACACGTTCTGAGTTATCGGTAGACATGGCGTAGAAATGCCATGAATTGCAAATCATGCGCAAGAGGTTGAAACGAGAATGAGATAGACACGTGTGTGTATGTGTGTGTGCCAAAAAGCAAGAGAAATTTTGCATGCATAGTCCACCCCTCGTGACTTCTACTTTCTATTTCTTTTTTTTTTTCTTTCTTTCTCCATACTCTGTAGTAGAAAATTTTCCCTTCCTTCTTCTTCTTCTTCTTCTTCTTCCTATTCTATGGTCGTTTCACCATTCGTCTTTCTTCTCCGTCATATCGTTACGGTTATGGCATTAGGCACACGAGGCTAAAGTACAAACGGTTATTTCGTTGAAACGAGCTCTCGCACGACACGAAACCACCACCACCACCAGCACAGGCAGGAAATACTTTCCCTGTTTTGGGAACGGGGGATGATAACGGGCTAAGGTTACGAGGGGTTCTAGTAAAGGATCCATCGAATTTTCCGGTTACAAGTTCGAAAGTAGTAGAGAGAAGCCTTTTCTTCGCGATAGATAAAACTAACACGAACGATATGGGATTGAGATTTTCCTTTTATATTATATAAACGATTATACTATTTTATTTGTAATTTAAAAAAGATAAAATAAATATGATTTAATATGTGTAGATATTAAATTATAATAAATTTAAGATATTAAATTCATAAAATAATCATTAAAACCATAAAGTAATTATACCTATCAGTTAATATAATGAAGACAGACATAATTACATACTTCAATTAAATAATATAAAATATATCAACGATATGAGAATAATTAAAAATATGAAATTGAAATTTGTATTCGTATTCTTAAATGTAAGAATTTTAATTTGACTTTATCGTGAAATATTTTATCCAAGTTTAATTCAATGAAATTATAGGCTGTTAGTATATATTACATATGTAATTTATACAATATGTATCTACATATCAAAGAAATAATTAAACACGTTAAATATAATCAAGGTTTATTTTTTTTCTCTCAAGTTAAAAATAGCTAAAGAAATATATTGTTCTCTTAAAACAGAAAATTCAAAACACAATGTCTATAAATAAAATTATACGAAATTATGGTAAATTTTCTATTAGTAAAATTCGAAATAAAATAATGACGTATGAATTTTTGATATTAATTCAGGAATAAAAAAGAAATCGATTATTTGTACATTTATTTCAACAAAAGAAATAATCAAAAAAAAGTGTATGCACTTACATTTTAAAAGAAGAATTGAATAACCACTAACGGTGTTGCCTTGTACATGTTTCGAACGTTACTAAATGATTTTGTAAACATAAAGTCTCTTACATACGTTATTACCTCGGAATAAATAACAATAAGAAATTTTATTTGAAAGGTTCGACTGTTTACTTTTAATAAGAACTTTAATCGATTGATGTTTCCCTTACCATTAAAGTATATTTCTTTCGAGAATGAGTTCTTGAATTAATCTCATAAAAAATAAATCTTATTTTATATTTCAAGTATGTAAATATGTATGTGTGTATGTATGTGTATGTGTGTGAGGATTCAAATATTAATCTCGTACATAAATTATTCGTCTATCAGTAAATAAATATTTCATTTCATATAAACATAATTATCTTTATAATAAAATATTATTAATATACTATAATAAATAATACACATATTATAATGAAAATTCTATTTAATTTTGTTAAATAAATTATTAGAATAATAAATATTTAAACGATAACGTATAAAGAAACGTATTTAAATATTTCAAAGTATTATCATTTTTTCACAAATATTTTCTATTTTATTACTTCACCGAAGGTGGGAGGAGAAGGGGAATAATTAAAAGGCAACTAATGACTCGGCGAGTAGAGACAAAGGGTTCATTTGCGCGAAGCGGCAGGTGTACGATCTTTCCTCCTCCACCTCCTCCCCAATCCTTCTCTGAAAGGTCTCTTACTCCTGTTTATCACTCGACTCTCTTCCTCGACCAACGCATCTGCTTCCCAAAAGAGAGAGAAAGACAGACATACAGACGGACAGACAGATAGATAGGAAAGAGAAGGATGGAAGGATGCCGATTCGAGCATCAGCAGTGAGAGGAAGAAAAAGACAGAGCAAAGTAATTAACATCGTCCGAAGAAACTTTCCATTACGAAACCATTAGGGAGTTAGGTAGGTAGGTATGTAGGTAGGTAGGTAGGTAGGTAGGTAGGTAGTCAACCTCTTCTGGTTCTTCGAAACCCGATGGATTATTCGTCGACCTTCGTGCAATCAAAACCCAACCATTTCCCCGTTAAAACCCTTTTTATTCCTCAGCTTTTACCATTTAATCAGACGTTAGATAATTTTTTTTCATTAGTTTCGCTAAACGTCAAACTACAATTTTAAATAAAACACTCTCGTTTCCTGGATCTCAGAAAAGGGTTGAGTTTATTTCTACTGATCAAAATTTATAAACATGTAAATATAATTTCAAAAATATATCTGAGTGTTGCAATTTGTTCCCTGTTGTTCTTGTAACAAACCCACTTATGGGAGTCACTCTGTGTAACGGGTTGAAAAAATGATTTCTAAATATGTTTAGAGTATGTTGGTGAAATGGTTTTTGAATATTCGAACTTGTTTGAGAGTTACAGCTATTAGAAAAGCAGATGTATGTCATAGTTTAAATTGTAATTGAATCTTTAAACGAATTATTTTAAATCCTAGATTCATTTTATCCTCACAGGGTTCCAAATTAAAACGTCGTTTGATTTTTCGATGTCAGATAAACTAATCAAACACTCAACAATCATTTTTCTCGAGATAGGTGTCTTCGTAGTTGTACAACTCATGTTTTAATAGAGATATTTGTCTAAAAATTTTTGTACACCTTACTGAAATGTTAATAAATATATCATAAAAATTTCAAAGTTATATCTTTTTTATTGGTCGTCAAAAAAAAATTGGTAAAAAATGTTTAAAAAATCAGCTATCATACGGGGTATGACCTCCTTGAGTAGGTTTCGTATTAGAGTATTTGTTTAACAACAACAATTTGTTTCAGAATATTTGTAAAGAACAATTGTTAATGTAAGATTAATGTTTATCGAGGTTGAGTTTGACGAGTCTAATGGATGAACGACGAGATTCGATGGATCGTGCACGGGAACGGCTGTCAGAAGGAGACGGTCTCTCTTCATCAGATATCCTGACAAGAGGATCCAAGCCAGTAACCGAAGGCCCTACACTCACTCTCTCTCTCTCTCTCTCTCACTCTAATTCTCTCACTCCCTGAAGTACACCTACTCTGCCCTCGAACGCTCGTGAGATCTCGAGTTTAGCGTATAGCAAGCACTACAACGGGTTCTCTTGCTCCACCACCCCCTAAGGCCACCCCTGACTGCGTCGACCTTAAGATATTAAGTACTTTACCCGCGATTAGATCTCTCATTGTGCGGCTCGGTGTCAGACAAGCGGTTCGTTAGGCCCCAGGGAGTAAACGAGAAGGAAAGAGAGAGAAGCAAAAAGAGAGAGAGAGAGAGAGAGAGTAAGGCTGGACAGAAGGAGAGAGTGGAGAATTCAAGAGACAATGCCAGCCTAAGAGACAATTGCTCGAAGTGAGAGAAAGAGAGAAAGAGAGAATAAGAGAATAAGAGAGAGAGAGAGAGAGACTGTCTTCTTAACTGCTGTATAATTTCCTGCAACGACACCTTCATTGTGCGCGAGGCATTTCATTCTTATCGCCTGGATGCCACCATCCTTGGAAAGGGTAGAGTTGGATAGTAAGAGAGAGAGAGAGGGAAGATCGGGGTTGTGGAACGTCATGAATGGAAGCAGAAATGCTAGGCAGGAATTTCGAGCTTTCACGGGCTTGTTCGAGACTCGGTTAGACCTATGTCGCTCTTCCAAGTGATTTCATTTCAAAAGACAAGAATAATCAACACATTTCATTCTTTATTTTTTATTTTAAGAATTGGATTATGTTTTTGTTATTAAATTTATTCAAGAGTAATTAAGATTAAATCCAAGTATTTTATTTGTTATTTTTCTTTGTTTTTGTTTAAGTTTGTAATGAAGTAACCGAGAATGAACTGGTGAGATAATTCATTCTGGATTTAATCTAGATAAGGAAATTAAGTGCTAACGATTAACATATAATGGTGTATCGTGTTAAAGATCGAGTAGGATCGAGATTGAAACGGAAAGATATCTTAAAAGTCGTGCGAAGATTCTGAAGAATATGAAGGAAACCCTGTAAGATTTTATTTTTTTTTTAAATGGTTTAAAAAATATTTTCTAACGTGTTTCAATCTTTTCTGTCTCTCTTTTTTGCTCCCACGTTGTTAGTTGAAAACGAAAAATAGAGAATGATCGTAGCTGCACTCGAAAGATCTTCAATAGGACCAATCACCGAATTCAGTCCTGCCACAAACGTTAGTCCCTCATCTATCCCCCCATATTCTGTTTTTTTTTTTCAAAGAAAGAACAGGGGAATTCAAACAGGGTCCCAATTCAAATGGGTAAACCAGAACAGATTCATAGTTTGTTTTCTCAAAGAAGCCAAACCTTTAAAGTGATCCACTCGAAGGGAGTAAGGAAAAGGGATGCTCGAATTAACCAACCAGACAACAAACAATGATTCTAACGATTATCTACTTTCCTTATCAATTATTTCTAATCAGATGAATAATATTTTTAAACAAACACCTTTTTAATCTTTTTCAAATAATATTTCAACTTGTGTTGCTAAAATAATAATATCCAATTTTAACCAATTTATTTTCTATCCTCCACCACCAATAACTCGTTTTATTTTTCTGTTCATTTTCTCTTCTAATCTACCGAGAAAATCTTTGATAAAGGCAAGAATTTCGATTTAATCGAAAAACTGTGAAGGGAAAGGGCACGACAAGATCTTTTCAAAGCGAAATATCGGTTCGGTTTTCTCACAGAGATGACGACGTGATGCATCGATCGGCAATGTACCAAGAAGAAATGCAGGAGATGGTGGAGGTGGAAGAGAAGAAAATAGAATGAGAGAGAGAGAGAGAATGAGAGAAGAAGAAGAAGATGAACAGAATGAGAAGAAGGGGAGAAGAAGGGGAGAAGAAGAAGGAGGGGGAGGAGGTGGAGGGGCTCAAGCGTTTTTGTAGATTCGCTACGCAAGCCGACCGCAAAATCAGGAATGAATGAAGAAGTGACACAATGCAACGGTGCAGATATTCAGAAAAAGAAAGACAGACAGAAAGAGAGAGTGAGAGAGAGAGTGAAAGAGAGAGAGAGAGAGAGAGAGAGAGAAAGTGTCTAGCGCCCTGTAGAAGCCAACCCCCTTTTTTCAGCCACACATCCCTTTAGGACCCTTCACTCTCTGTCTATTTCTCTCTCTCTCTCTCTCTCTCTCATACACATACACACATATATTTTTTCTTTTGTAGAATAGAAAAAGTGTGTGAGAGAGAGAGAGAGAAGGATATAATAAAAAGAGTATAGAGAAGAAGCAGGTCGTTTTAAAGAGATCGTTGATGCGTAACAGCAACGTAGAGAGAGAGAAAGAGAGGAGTAAGAGGAAGAAACTTGGTTATGTGTGTTTCCTTCTTCATTGTGTATCATGGTGCACAAGAAGAGGCCCCCATGCTTTTCTATATAGAATACTATCGACATGTGACGGATCGCCGTTACGGAAATATGCCAAGCAAGAGTCAAACCATGATGAGATTTTATTTTCTACTCTCTTTTCATTACAATTTATAAGAATTCTTTCTTTTTTATTCTCTCAAGTATCTTGAATATGTTTTATGAATTTTATATTATTTGATATATTATTATTATATATATAGTTATAATTATAATATATATAATAATATTAAATATATATTATATTTATTATATAAATATTATAATATATACAATAATATTATACATATATTATAATATATATAATAATATTGTATATATAATAATATTATATATATATATAATATTATATATATATTATATATAATAATATTATATATAATTAAATATATAAAATAAAATTATAATTATTATTATTATTATTATGTATATATAGCTATGTTAATTTTCGATTCTAATGAACTCAGAATAATTTAATTAATTGGACTGAAATAAAAGAGTTCTTTTCTGTAATTTAAATGATGAATTATATAAGAAACATTATTCTCATACTCTTCCTTTTCCACTTCCTTTCTCTTTCTCTCTCTCCAAATTTTTTCCCCTAAGAAACTCAACGTTAAAACGTGACCGTTCGTTTGTGTTAGTTAAATCTTCATGAGATAACACTTATGTAAAATCCATCCTTACTTTTAATATCTTCTTCCTATAGAACCGATTTATATAGCCTAGTAATGAAACCTTTCTAGCTTACGTAGTCAAAATTCTCATGAATTATTTAAAAAAGAAAAAAAAATCCAGCTGAAAATTGTGCTCGGTTATTCGAGATCTTTGAGCTCTCGTTTAATCGTCTTACGCAAGATGAGAGAAGATTCTCTTTCTCTCTCTCTCTCTCTCTTTCTCTCTCTTCTCCAGAGGATACACATCGATGAAGGAACGATAACGAAAAGTCCATGGAAACATTTTGTGAAAGTTAATCAATCGATCTATCTATCGATCTATCGATCGTGAAAACAACTTAACGATCCGTTTATTCGTTGGATCTTTGTCGAGAATCAATCGAGAGGAACGAGTTCTGACGCTTATCGACGTCTCACCTTTCATAATCTGATTGAAAAACATTTTTTTTTTCCTTTCTCTCTTTTTATCCTTTCTTTCTTTCCCTCTGAATATATTTTTTATTTTATTATTCTGTTAAACCGTAATAATGATCGGTTTTATCTCGTTGGTGGCTTAATTACGTAATAAAAACAGGAGTTTCTTTAAAAAAAAAATACGATGAAAATACACGGAAGACGGATTTACGGTAGATATCCTAATGACGTAATGGCGAATAATGGCGTAGCCTCGACACGAGCATCCCCCATTTTCATCCTTTCACCCTCTCCCCTCATCCATTCTCTCGGTCTTTATCTTTCCAAACGTTCGCCATTTTCTCTGCTACACTCGGTGGAACGTTATTTCGTCGGTTCTACCCTGCATTTTCAATCATACACATCGGTGAGTTTCATTATTACCGAATTTAGTAGTACTTTCCTTCTTCCTCTTCTCGTATTTTCCTCTCAAAGGATCGATAAAATCGTTTTCCGAACTAGAAATAAATTAAATCCGTTTTGCCCAGAGAAAAAGAGAGAAAGAGAGTGAGTTTGTTTTCCTTTTTTAGATTCTATTCGATTCTTCCATTTGATTCGATTCGATACGACACGATTCAATACGATTCGATACGATACACGATACGATTTTACTTTCCTACCAACCGAAGAGGAATTTAAAAGAGTTTGAGAATTAAAGAGAGAATTAGAATGCTATTCTAGAATGCAATGATAAAGAATAAAAATAAAATGAGGGGAGAAAGGGAAATATAGAAGAACTGGCGTGTATAAGCGTGCATTATTGGTGAACTCAAACGACGCTTAAAAGCGGCGTTAATTGTGCGAATGAAACGAGATATTATAGGTCGTACGAGGCAAGTGTCGGGTGAGTTTTAGTGACAGTCGACAACGTATCACTATCTTCATCTTCGTGACCCACAATTCTTCCTCCCCTTTCCCTTCTTTTCTTCTTTTTTATACATTTCATTATTTTTCTGTTTTTATTTTCTTCCACATTGAACAAACTTCTTCTTTCAACAAGACGATTATCCTTAAAACGCTTATATTCTTGCTCGAGTAATTGCAAGAAAATAATATAAAATAAAATAAAATGACGATGAAATAATACCCATTCCTTTGAACACACACACACACACATACACATACACATACACATCATATAAACACATACGCATATGCACGCATGCATGCACGCATGCAAACGATCAAATAAATATTACAATGGAAATGAATTCTCTCGAAATTTCGAAGCGATGAAAAGTTTATCCCCGTAAGAATCAAACGGTCACGAGTGACAGAAACACGCACGTGCTGATGCGAAGATAGATGAACTAACAACGAATGAAGAAAGTTAATTGCTAGTTTCTATGCACGAGGAAAGACACCAAGTTGTTAGTGGTAGTGTTGTTGTTGTTGTTGTTGTTGTTGTTGTTGATCGTTCGCCAAAGCATCTTTTGCACCGTTACACCTAAGTGTTTTACTCTAATTCTTCACATAGAATCGACTACGTGTTACTAACACGTAGATTACGAGTCCTCGCATGATCTACCGTTAACGCACGTGCGTGCATGCGTGCATACGTGTTTAAATGCCACTATTTTCTTGGCAATTATACTCGAGGATAAGGACCTACCACAAAATCACTTTTTATTACCACAACCCTACTTCTCTTTCTCTCTCTTTCTCTTTCTTATTTCTTCTGTTACATTAAACGTTCGAAATGTTGAAAAATAAAAAGAGAGATTAACATACTTGGAGATAGTAATCGTTAAGTCTATACACTTTACTTGAAAAATTTACACGTTAAGTTTTAGAGAAACTAGAAACTAGAAACTAGAAACTAGAAACTTCAACTAAAACTTAACATTATTCCATTTATACACGGTGTATATTTCTTTCTTTTTTTTTATTCTTATTTTTATCTAGCTGTATCTATTATGTCCTTCCCTCCCACATGTTTCTTTATACGTCACGTTTACATCGTACACGCAATAAAAGTCACGTCAAAGAGGTGCTCGAGGACTAAACGACCGACAAAAAAATTTAGGAAACCCGGCTGCGAACCTCGAATGAGGTCCGTGGATGAACGAACACGAGACTTTCATTCTCTCTCTCTCTCTTTCTCTTTCATTCTTTTTATTTCTTTCTCTCTTGCTTTCTCACGCGGTTCTTTTTCCTCCCTGAAACGGGCAGACGCGTTAACGCAAGCACGCGGCCCTACTCTTTACGGCCGTACTTTGTGGTTTTGGAAAAAGTTTCTTACGTTACTAAATCCTATGGTTCTCGAAACCCCTCAGTAATTCTCTCTTTCTCTCTTCTCGATCAAACTAAACTGTTTCACCTTACACGAAATTATGTTTAAAACTAAACCTCCGTGATCGAATAAACCAACTCCTTTAATTCGTAAAAATGCGAATAAAAATTAACACCATACGTTTCTAAATAAAAAGAAAATATTTTGTTAGTCATCTAATCAATTAAAATCTTATTCCATATTAAAATACTTATATGGTATTTTTTTAAAGCAATCATTCTACCACTTATTCAAGTATACGTAAACTATTGCTAGGTTTAATGTTAAGACAATATTATTGATGAACTACAAAGAATAATAAAATACTCGTACAACATTTCCACGAATTTTCAAAACCGTTCGAGTAAAATCTTCCCGACTAATAAACCAAAAAATAAGCAACAAAAAAAAGTGGGAAGAGGGAATAAAAATAAAAGCAAGAAACGAGCAAAGATGCAATGTCGTTCAAGCGGAATACCTTCTTCGTTAGGGCTCACACATTCTCATTCTCATTCTCATTCTCTCTCTCTCTAATCTCGCACTCGTGCGGACGCGAAAAAGATGACAAATAGATGGCGGACGAGGAGGAGCGTGTTAAAAATACGATTTTATGGTGTACGGAAACGTTTCTTCTTGCTGGGGACGTCGTTACGGCGTGATTCATCGAGTCGATCGTCGCACACACACACACACACACACACACAAATATATACACGTATACATATAATACTCTTTCTCTTCCTCTGTCCACTGTCACAAAGTAAAAGGACGTGGCATCTTCTTCCATATGCATGTGTGCATATGAAAGAAAAAGAGACTATGCAAGCACGTCGAGTTTCGTCTCTTTCGCGAGTCACACGTGCGCGCTCATGAACGCGTAAAGTGAAATCTCATACATGCCGGTCGGGGACAGATACACATACATACACACACTCATCATACACAGATATATATATTTCTACATATTACTACTACACAGAGAAATAAAATGTTAGCTCGCGAGATGAGTCGCGCGTGTGCGTGATCCCGAGGCTCTGCGGTTATTTTAACAACGTGGCAACCTCTTTGTAGACCGCACGCTTGTAAACCAAGAATGAAGTCTGTTCGTTGGGGAGAAAAAAATAATTCTACTCTCTACCAACCTCCCACCTTCAATCCTTCCCTCCTACCCTGTACCTCTCGTCATCTCCTCGCCAATTCCTGTGTCTTTTTCTATTCCTCCTCTTTTACGTTATTTTTTTTTTGTCTTCGAACATATTCTTCCTAGAAATCATTCATACGAATAATTCTCATCTGAATTTTGGTTTCTTTGATTTTGAATTAATTTGTAAAATAGTATATGCAGTTTATCTACGAAATAATAATAATACTTTTGAAAGAATATTTATTTTTAAAAGATAAGACAGAAGATATTTGAAATAATATGAACATCTCTAATTCCCTTAATCTTGCATTATTTTTTCTTCCTTTAACATCGTTCATACGAATTCTAAACTAAACTCTCATTTCTCTTTGATTCTAATAAAATGAATAAAAGCGTATGCATTTTATCTACAAAATAATAAAGTTTGAGAATTAATGTATATATTCATTTGTAAGATAAGACGAATGAAAAAAGAAATGTGTGTAATAAGCGGCTACTTTGAAATTCATCGAATCGTTCGCTGACGTATTTTTGAGTGTGTCTTCTCTCTCTATCTATCTCTTTCTATCTTTCTTTAACATACACGATTCCACGTGAGTCACGCTCTAAATTTAGAGACTAGTGGAGGCGTGTTCGTGCACAACACGCAAGCAAAAATATGTCATATACTCGTCTTTATATCCGCGAGTATGTAGACAGCGTGCTACGAGCTAGAACGAGAGTGACTGACTGACTGACTGACTGACTGACTGACTGACTGACTGAACGAGTGAGTGAGTGAGTTAGTGAGTTAGTGAAAGAGAAAAAGAGATGGATAGATAGAAAGAGAAAGATGTGTTAGCAAGAAGGTAGACCAAGATGTGTCTTTTATCCCTTCAAACACGATGTGTGGTCCGCAGTTAAAGTCGTTCGAATCGCCCGCCGCGAAGAGCCTCGTCGTCGAACGCCGCCATCAAAATCCAATGGTGAACAGAACCGCTTATTCCCGTTTACTGCGAACACGACTCTAACACGAAAACTAAGAATTCAAGAGAGAGAGAGAGAGAGAGAGAGGCAAAAAAGAATAAGAAAAGTTAGTATGTGCCTTTATTTATAGCCGAATAACAACTCTGATGATGATAACAAATTGAACTTTGGTGATGGTGGTAATGGTGGTGGTGGTGGTGATCGTAACCGAGTCAAATGATCGTTTAGATCAACCTTCTTAAAACTTTAACCACCTATGAAAATATTTCCCCTTTTCTAACTCGCTTATAATGTTTTTTATATAAATATATTAATGTAAATATACAATATTAATTCATACAAATTGATAATTCAAAAAATTAATCAACACTAAATCATGAAACAATAACAATGACCCATTTAAATATAAAATTCAAGAAACAGAGTTATCATATTTCAATTAGATAATATAATATATGAAATATTGGTAGTTCAATACCTGCTTACAATTACACCGTTGTAAACCCAAGGATAGATAACACACGTTGTTTTTTTTTTCTGTTAGTTTTAAGGCTTATCTAATCTTGAGACAGAGTTTCTTTTTTTTATTGATTTTTAGGAAGTAAATTATTTTTTTTTTTTTCTATGAAAACAAAAATATAAAATAAACACAGGTAGATCGTAAATACATTTTTCTGTTCTTAGAAAAATAGATTTTCTGTTTAAATCATGCTGTTATATCGATTTTTAGAATATTTTTATGAATTAGTAAACAATCCTCGTTATTTTCACGAACCATTACTTTCCCTCGAAAAATGTCCAGTTATTTTATAACTTAATTGAATTATACGATTTGAGAAATAACGTTGACACATATATATAAACGTACAAGTATAATAAATAATTAGTAGAACACGCTCATAGATATGTATCTGTATTTAACAACGATAAGCACGCTATTATAACATATTGAATATTAAAAATATTTTTTTTTTTTTATCGTCTTTCGTTCGGTCGTTAGTCGTTTCTGTTATCTCAACTAGAAATAAATTTATGCGAATATTCAACTAACTAACTAACTAAACGTAAGAATAACTTACTGCGTAAAAAGAAAAATATATACTACGATAAAATAAAATAAAATAAAATATATGCGACGTGTGTGGATATATGTGTACGTCATACAATGATTTACGAGAGTATTCGTACATATACACTATCAATTTAAAAACAATCTATAGTTTCTTGTAATATGATATTTCAAAAATATAAATATAAGCAAAAATGTATCTTAAAATTATTCTTTTACTTTCTATTCTTTTTATGTATTTTTAGTATTATTTAGGATTATTAAACTTTTAAACAGAGAATATTTTGATGCAATATTTTAATAATAGTTGCAGTTTAATTAATAAGTATTATATAAATTTATTACAATATTTATAATAATTGTATTTTATATAGAAACAAAATACTTCAGTGAAATGAATTTTATTATTTGAATAAAAGTAATATTTATTCAAAGATAATAAAATGTATTCTTCAGCAATAAAATAAATAATTATTAAAAAATAAAATAATCCTAAAATAAGTTTCTGTTAAGAAGAATTACAAAAGGTTTACATTACAATGAAATAAAAATTCAAATGTAAGCAAAAACATACCTTAAAATTATTCTTTTTATCTATTTTTAGTATTATTTAAGATTATTAAACTTTCAAACAAAACATTCTGATCCAACCTTTTAATAATAGTTGCATTTTAAGATTAGAAACATATAATAATTATTATATGTATTTATTATAATTTTTATAATAATTGTATTTTATATATAAACAAAATACCCTAGTGAAATGAATTTTATTATTTGAATAAAAGTAATATTTATCCAACGATAATAAAATATATTCTACACTAATAAAATAAATATTAATATAAAAAATAAAATAATCCTAAAATAAGTTTCTGTGAAGAAGAATTTCAAAAAGTTTGAATCACAATGATATAAAAATTATTACCAATACTCTAATAAAGATTCCACTGTACAAACAAGTGGATAATAAAACACATAAACCAAAGAGTATATAATCAAAAAGATACCAGATAATACAGATCATTTGAATAATTTCTAATAATATCATAATATAGTCGTTCGAGTAAAGATTGAATTCGTAAGAAAATCATTTTCACCACCCCCTTTGGATAAGAAAACAAAAGAAAAATAAGATCGCACAAGTGGTCGAATCTCGACAACGATTGAACCCGAGAACGTCGAACAATGGCTGCTCGAGTTATGGAAAGAGGGTTGTTCCAGGAAGGAAGGAAGGAAGGAAGGAAGGAAGGAAGCAAGTAACCTAGAGGAAAGAGGGATGAGAGATGGTAGAAGGAGTAGGAGGAGGATAAGAAGAAGAGTTTAGAGGCGAGCCCCGTGACAAGCCCTCTTTCTCGTCACGGCAAAGTTTCATCACCGACACGACGCAAACTCATTCACTCCCCAAGCCCTCTCTCCTTCTCTCACTCTCTCTCATTCTCTCTCATTCTCTCTCACGAGCCCTCCTCAACTACTGGAAGAACTTCCAGCAACAACTTTGACTCTCCTCCTCGTTTATTCCGGTTGACTGCACGTTCGTTCGTTCCGGGCTCGGGCACCACCGAAAAGGGGGATGGATACTTTCTCTCTCTTTCTCTCTCTTTCTTTCTTTCTTTCACTCACTTTCATCCCCTTTCCCGTTTTCCACCACGGCCATCTTTCGGTCTCAAAAACTCAGGAATATAAAGTTCGATGGATGCCACGATCGTTCGATGAATCTAACCAAGTTAGAACCGTTAGTTCGTCGCCTCGTTTTTACGATAAACGAAAGTAGGATAGTTGATCATTTTCACTACAATCTACAATCTTTCCTTCTTTTATGATTATTTGTATCTCCTTTTAGCAAATCTTTTGATCAAATTTTAAAGTATTTATTTTACACAGAATGTACATTATTCATTTCTAAATAAAAGAAAATAATTTTCATCTCATAGAAAATTCAATAAAAATGATCAATCAGTATGTACCAAAATTTCAAAAAAAATACACCACGACCACAGCTAACTATACCGAAAAAAAAAAAATAAAGTTAAATGAATTTTGAACAACGTACCAAACAAATGATTACTTCTTCTCGTAAATAAAATGTACGAAGGAAATAAAAATAGTAAAATAAAACAAGAAAAAAAACATTAACGATGATCATGATAAAAGTATGAAAATGTTGCCAGTATAAAAGGTATCACATGGAGTAAAAAAAGAAGGGTGGGGTTTTGGGAAGAAAGTGAAGGAAATAGGATGAAGCTAGGTAGTTTACGTAAGGGTAAAGAACACCCTACTCCTTCTTCTCATCCCTGTGTTCCCGTAGGAAGGTAAAAGCAAGCCAAGAGCGCGGAAAGGAAGACGTTAGGAGAGGAACGAGGAAGAATTAGCTAATGGCGCACGATGAATCCGTAATGGGTTTGTGCTGTTCTTCGGTGCTTCCTCGTGGGGGTTGGACGACGCATCCTTGGGACTTGGAACTCTTCTTCCTTTACTTGCTATGTCTGTTTGCCCATCGACGCGACGTGGAAACGCGTGGAAAGACGAACAGACATTCAGAAAGAGTAAACGAGAGGGAGAGATGGAAGGAAACATAATACCCGAAGGAATGCAGAGAAGATGGAAGCTCAGATAGAAAAGGGATCTTTCTTGTAAGTAAAGGGAGGATGATAGTAGAGTGGTGGTAAGACGAAAGCAAAACGGAGGAAGCAAAGAAAAGGGCTGGGTGGTTCGACCAACACTCTCACCAACTGGTGAATCCTTGCGGAAAAGCTTACAAGAGTGAAAGAGAGAGAGAGAGTTGAGCTTTCGTTGAAGTGCTGTTTGCGGCTGTTCAAGAACAAACTCCTCCCTTTTTTTCTTTATCCTCAGAAAACTGGCAACAAACGTGTTGCTCTACTCTAGGTCTACTCACTTCTAAAACTCCTTTTTCTCTGATTCTCTTATTTTCTACTTCGACTATTTTTTTGAGATTTGTTTTATGGGGAATCCCCAAAAAACGATTTTATCGCAAAATATTTAGTATCGTATCTGTCTAAGCTTTACAAAGTTTATTTTATTGAAAATAAATATTGAATTGGTGGAAAATTAATATCGAATTTTTGACTACAATTTGGGAAAAAATATATATATTATATGTTAATTAATTTGTTTAGAAAGAGTGAACGTATTTTAACAAAATTTCTGATTAATCCTAACATGCATTGTTTTATCGTTTACGATAATTAACTATCGTTCGAGATAATAACGCGTACCGAATTATTCGTGGAATTGATCGAAGCTTATCTACATTGGGCGTGTATTATGTTAAGAAAAAAAAAAAAGAGAGAATCAAGTTAATTGTCGTCATTTAATAGCAGCACCCAGTCGAGAAAATGAACTAACGAATGAACGAATAAGAATTATTAAATAATTATTCGATATCGTGGTAGACTCTGAACACTGACGAGGATAAGAAACAAATCTCACATAGATAAAATTATGATGTACATATATTAGTTGTATTTAATTAAATAGTATTGGTGTATAGTCTAAAACGTGTGAACAAAATTATCTGTCATTCGATATAGTTGTTTAAAAAATATAAAAAAAAGTGCATAGAAAATGTAGAATTTTTATGACAGATAAAAGAGGAAGTACATGAACCAACTAACGTTGAGAATTTTCTTGTAATTTCTTGATTAATTTCTATGAACGTTGTGTTTCTGTACAATAAAACTCCATAAAGTGATATCTTGAATAGGTTAGAAAGTATCTAATTTCTAAGTCTATCATTTTTCCTTGACACCCGGTAGTCAAGAAACGGGAAGTTAATATTCGCAGAATTCATCTTTCTCTTTCTCTTTCTTTTCCTTTTTTTTTTTCTTTTTCTTGTGGTAGAGAGAACTCGTGGCAGACTTCGCGGTAATTCTTATGCTATCCTCTGACTATACTAACCGGCTGACAGAGTAGAGAAAAAATCTCGATGATTCCAAGAAGACAATCAAAGAACCGAATGGCGAGCCAGCCAGCCATTTGGGCATGACGACTTTAAAAAAATATAAAACCCCCGTCGATACGCACGCGAAGCTCCCATAGCCGGATATACAACATATATGAAAAGAAGAAGAAGAAGAAGAAGAAAGAAAGAAAGAAAGAGGGTGCCCTGAGGCTTCTGTTATCTCGCGTCATTTTAAACAGCTGTCGAACGACGGTGCTCAACTAGAAAATTGTACAATACAAATTAAACGATACCTTATTCTCTAATTCTTACATTATCTTTAATAATACTACACAACAAAGTTTTATTTCAAGGCTCAAATTAATTCATTTTAATGTATTTCTACTGGCTAAAATCAAAAATGACCAGAAAAATGTTTTGTGATCTTACGAAGACCACAGTTTGATTCCATTGAAATTAGACAGCATGTACATTTTAAGAAAAAATGAAAACTTTTCAATATTATTTTCGTTTTTCTTATCCAAAAATTACAAGAAATTAATTAATTTAGTAAAAGAAACATTCAAAAAATATTTATTCGTTGTAGTGTAATTTCTACAATAACTCAAATAATTATTCCTACATTAATAAAATTAAGTTTTCCATTATTTTCTACAATTTTTTGTTCTAAATATTTTATACAACGTAAAGGATCTACACACCAGTATAACACTTACAATAAATCTATTATCTCCTCCTACCTTTTCCGACAATTTTTCAACCTTTAAGAATACTTTGTAAAAATTTCAAATCTGCATCTAAAATATTTGTCAAATGCCAATCTTCTATAAAGAAACCCCAGGTTAATTAAATCGATATTTAAATCTTTAAACAAGTTTTTCTTAGAATGAAAATGTTTTCTAATTTCCTGACAATTAAAAAACTACATTAAACTCTGAACATTCACCTTTAAACCAAAACTAGAAATTAAAAAAAAAAAAATTACCTGAGAGATTAAGATTATACTATACACAAATTGTAAATCTAAAAGATATGTTTATTAATGTTGATAAATATCGATAATTATAAACGATAATATCTCGATACATAGGAGATGATAGAGATACGATTAGTATAGATGTAATATTATTCAGGATGGTAGATATAGGTGTATTATACACAAGCACATCACAGGTGGATGTTCGATATCTCTATCGGTAATATCTATAATTAGAGATTAATATCTATCAATATCTATCCATATGTCAATATTAATGTCATTAAATTTCGATCTATCGAATAATTCGTGAAATACTCTATGGAATCATATATATTCCTATAACTATTATATCTATCAACCAAGATCGTTATTACAGTAAACAGTAGTATTACTACTACTACTACTACTACTACTAAGTAATAAATATCCAACCAAATCGATTATTAATATCAAATTCATGTTAATAAATAATCATCAATATATCCTCACTTAAAGTTAGTTTCACGCTTACAAAGATCCCATAAGATCCCCCATAGTTGTGGTTAGTTAATGTTTCTAAATGTGCCAACGGAGGCGTCTTTATGAACCTTATCTTTTGTACTAATCGAAATCACGTAGGCGATTCGCGTTCGCAAGTTATTTGCATCATCCTTTTCTTATTTTCTTTCCTCCTCTCTCTCTCTCTCACTCTCATTCTCTTTTGTTGATCGCAAATCGTATTGTGTGTTAATCAACGTAAAACTCGCGGAAATAGTGTTTCCTATGATGCTAGGAAAGAGAATCTCGTGTTGTATTTCTTCGAGAGGAACGAGCACCATGAAACAAGAAGAAGAAGATGGTTTCTCTTGGAGTAATCGAGAACCATAATACAAAGATATTAGTGTTTGTTCGAGACGGTCGTCAGGTTAAAACGCGAACATCTCACGCGATATATCGTCAAAACATTCCCCCCTCCCCCTCCTTCCCTTTTCCCCATCCCCGTTTTCCTTGGATCTTCCTAACTTTCATCTTACGACACCATACGATTTATCGAATTCTCCAAACACGCGTTCGATTAACGCGTGCACACAAATAATAATAATAATAATAATAATAAATATTCATTAATCGTTTAGGAATTACCTACACGCAATAAACCGTTCTTTTAAATTTTTTCATTTCAATATAAACTACCAAAGAAATGATACATCAATCACTATTAAAACCAACACGTTACTACGATCTTACAACTTAAAGATTATCTAATGACCGTCATGGGTCATCATCGATCCTACGAAATTTCGATAATCAAACGTTTAATAATATCATTCCCCAAAAAAAAAACAAAAAATCATCCGCAGTTCTTAATAATTAATTACACATTATGTACGCAATTATAAAATCGTGAAACATGCTAATACGTTCGAATCGAAGTAAGAGTGAAAAAAAACAACATGGGAAGAGATAATTAAAAAATAATAATAATAATAACAATAATAATAACGATAACGCGAACACGAAGAAACGTCAGAACGACGAGTTGAAAATCACGTAGGAAATCAACGTGGAAGATGGATGAAAGACGAAGGGGGCAGGGGGAGTAAAGATGGGGGAAAACCAGAAGGAGTGTGTGTGTGTGTGTGTGTGTATGTGTGTGTACATGTTGGTCGATAATGCGGTCACCGATACCCAGGCTAGATTTGGCAATCGTCCGTAATTGCGTCGATATTTCACATAAGCCGCTTAATTGATTTTTCTCGCGACTCTGCGTAGCCCCTGTTCCCTCCTCTATCCCACCCTTTATCCCCTCCCCCTAACCCCCTTTTCGGACTCTCTGTCAAACTCTGTCTCTCTTGTTCGCTCTTTTATTCTTCGTGTGTGTACAGATATGCATATTCGTTTGCGAGGAAAGTGTATGTGTGTGTGTGTGAGTGTGTGTGTGTATGTGTGAGAATGTGTGAGAGAGAGAGAGAAAGGTAGGCCATATTTACGAGTATTTTTAAAACGTGCGGAATAAGCGACGTTTATTAGGATGCCGATGAATCGACGCGTTGCGAGAGTAATTTTGAAATCCGCTCTTGGCAAAGGCACGTCGATAAATAATAATCTCGATTAATACATATATATATACATATGTATGTATGTGTGTATGTATGGAGTGCGTGAATGTACACACACGTGTATGAATATAGAAAAAGATTAGTATGTATCGTATTTATGCATGCAATTGACTCACGAACGAAAGTTATTTAAAAAAAAGGGAAATTTTTTTTTTACTCCCCCTATACACATTTTAGATTCAATTATTTTTCCTTTGAAATAATATTCATAGGATGTAATAAAACAAAAAAAAAAAAAAAGGTAAGAACCGAGTTTACATCGACAGAAACGAATTATGCGGAGTTATTCGAATGAAGGAAAAAAAAGTATCGAATGATACTTATATGCATAATGGAAAAAAAAATATTAAATGTTTATGCCGACAAGATCGAATTATACTTAAACGTAGTATTTAATTAACTCGAATTAGAAAGTCTCTTGATTGACTAATAAGTTTAAAAGAAAAAATACATACAACGATTGACCTGTTTAACTTCCAGTTGAATTATTTTCTTTATTCGTAAGTTCGATTAAAGAAATTGTATGTTTTTCAAATAAACATTCATAATCTGTGAAAAAAAATTGGGAAGATGGAAAAACCCGATGATAATTGGAACAATTTGTTTTACAATTAAATCCACGCGATACAAAATTTATATTTATTTATAAATAGAGTAAAGAGATTTTATTAAATAAATAAAAGAAATAAAGAAAGAAAGTTTTACCGAGAAATGTGGAATCGAGGAAGACGATAATGCAGGAGAGAAATTATTCAAATCAATGAACCATGACCAGTTTCTCTGACGGGTTAACTGCTAAGGAATGAATTGTGTTAAGAAAGAAACACAGAAATAAAAGATAAAAAAGAGAGTAAAAAATCGTCGGAAAAGAAACAGAAGGAGAAGAAGAAGAGAGAGAGAGAGAGAAAGAGAGAGAGAGATTAGAAACATAGTAAACAGTAATATTAATGAGCATGCCACCCGCTGTCATGTCCGGATATCGACCATCCAGCAAACCATCGATACCCCTGATACGATACGCCAATGACGCAAGTTTATTATTCATTAACATGCCAATTAACTTCGATGTCGTATTCCTCGATCCTATTCGATTTCTCTTTCCCTCTTTCTCACTTTAAAACGAAGATACACACACATACACATATACATACATACATAAATACATGCATGCATACATACATGCATATATAAATAACATTCATCTCGTTATACTTGGAAAGAAAAAAAAAAGGAATCCGTGAGAAAGAAACTTTAATCCAAATATTACTTTTATGTTTTACATATTGGGTCGGTGGAAAAATATTGTCGGAACTTTGACCACACAATTCAAGGGAAAATACGACATTATTTTTTTACCATCGATCAAATATTTCTACAAAACCAATAATTAACCAAAACAAATAATCCGACGTGAAAATTATATCAAGCCGAAAGTGAAAATAAAAAACTATTGATCCGAAGGAAAAAATTTTGAAAAAAAAGCAACAACAACAACAAGTCGAATTGTAAATCGAGACTCGAATCACAGCCAAATAGTTTTAATCCGTCGTCGATTAAACGTGAGATTTTAAGCATCCAATAAAAATCACGAACGGCTAAAACGATCTCCAAAGTCGTGTTTCCGAAGGTTTTTAAACTAAGTTTCCCTTTCCCCCGGATGGAAAGTAAACGAGAGAGAGGGAGGGGAGGGGTGGGAGGGGGAGTGGGGGGTACAAGACGCAGAAGTTCACGACATGAAGGCCTCATTATGCTGCTTCGAGCGGGAGGACAGAAAGAAGTAAAGAAAGAAGGAAAGAAAGAAAGAAAGAAAGAGAGGAAGGGAAAAAAAAAATAATCATGGACCGATAACCGGCCGATACGGCCGGCTCGCTAAAAACACAGAAAACAGAGAATCAGCCTCATTACTTCTATCTTCCTCCCTTCCCTCTCTCTTTCCCACCCTCTTGGCCACCCTCTCCCCTCTCCTCTCTCTTTCTCTCTAACTCTTTCTCTTACTCACATATGCCGATTTCCAGGAATTCTACGTGATCTTTGGTCCCCGTACACGCTTTAACACACTCCCTCACTCTGTTTCTTTCGTACTTGGTATTTTTCTTTTTTTATTTTTTCCTTTTATTTTTTCTCTGTGTTTTCTTTTTTTCTTTCCATCCTCGGCAAGAGCTGATAGTTGTCAGAAACCGGAGGATATCTTTTCTCTGGTCCCTCCTCACACTCTCTCTCTCTCTCTCTCTCTCTCTTTCATTTTTTCTCTCTCACATTCTCACACTCTCTTTCTCTTCTCGTTTTCTGTCCAAGAAAGAGACGGTGTCGACGAACCGTCGATTAAGGATCTCCACTCGCACGAAAAGTCCAACGTTGAAGGTTGTTACGAAGGGTCTCTTTCTCCGGACAGTCCCCGTAACCGGTGCTCTCGCTTGACAGGATACGTTCCTCGGCAAATCGAGAGGGCCGATCTGCCTTCGAACTATCCGAAGAAGAAAAATAAAAAAAAATACCGAAACGAGAGAGAGAGGGAGAGAGAGAGAGAGGTTCGTGGGAGAACGAGGAATATTTGTCCTCTCGAGAAACCTTATTGACGTCCGTTTTGTTTTCTTACAATGTTCGCATATCTGTTTATAAAATCTATCATCTATTTCTTATATGTACGTGAGTGTGTGTGTGTGTATGTGTGTGTATGTGAGAATGAGAGAGAGATAAATCAACACGTGGGTGGGTGATTAAAAATATTACCATTAATTAATCATTCATAAGCTAACGTAATGATCTCAACAAATTATTGATTGATTTATTCTTATCTTTATTACGAACTTATACGTGCATATGTATACTATTAAATATATATTAATAAATAATATTATATATAATATATATATTAATATTATATTTATATATTATACAATATATATATTATATAATATTTATTATATATATTTATTTTTATATTATATATAATATTATATATAATATATATATTAAATATATGTATTAATATATAATATGCATACAAATGCATAATAATGCACATTGAATTCTTGCCAAAAATCCGACATTTTTTTCCACCTAACTCATTATATGTTTGAATCGTGTAAATAAAAATTTAATGCATACTCTATGAATGCATTTTTAATGCACAAAGCAAACGAAAAAAAAATATATACACGCAAGGTAGGATAAAAATAATCAAACACTACTACTATTACTACTACTACTACTACTATTACTATTACTGCCATCATTTTCTCGAGCTAGTATCGCGATCGATTCTATTAAATGCGATAGAATCTATTCTAACTTTTAAAAGGAGGAACAGAGTAACGTGTTTATCCACGAACGATTGCGACACGATATGTTAATATCCCGTACCATACCTTTCCCATGTTTCCTATTATATATTCGTATTGGATAAATAACAAAAAGTAATTCTAGAAGAAAAAAAATATATGAAATATTTAAAATCCCTGATTGAAATTAAATTGAAATTATTGGAATAATTTGTTCTATACGAAATTTCATTCCAATGATCCTTAATCATAAATAAAAAACAAAAAGAAAGAGATAGAGAGTGGGATAAAAAATATAACAATAAATAATATACAATAATTAATAATATATTATATTTGTTTATGATTTGAGATGATAGAAGAGTAACACTTGGATGAATTTTCCAAATTACGAAATATCCTTCCTACGATTTCTATCGGATAAACAAAATATAACAAATGTAAATATGTATTTATGCAGTTATGTGTATGTAGTTAAATACATAATATTATTCTTAAGGAGGAAAAATGACGTAATTTGTACAATAGATGAAATGAGATAGAAAGAAAAGAAGAAAAAAAACAGGGAAAGAGAAGAAACTACCGTCATCGGATAAATGGAATTAAAAATAAACGTGTCACGAGGCATTACGCGTGCATTTAAGAATAAAATATATGCGTTCTTAGGAGATTAGTAACGTAAAATAAATACCTCTAAATACAACACTGTTTTATTATATCTATTTTACACAATAGATTATAATATTAGAAAATAATAAATGATAGAAAATTATTCTAAATGAGATAATTATTGATTAAAAAGAATTAAATCTAAGATTAACCATCAGTTTGAAAGGAGTAATGAAATTATTTGAAAGCGTGGCGATGTTTAAAGGATGACGGAATACAAATTAGGTTCGTCGACTTTTGGGACTGTCATTCGATGTTTTCGGGACCCAGAGTCGAAAAAGTGGACGCAAGGATCCGAGATGATATCTTGTCGAAAACAGAGACTGGCACGTTAATGAGCATTGGAGACGACAAAAATGAGAAAGAATTAAACAAGGAAGAAATAAAAAGAAGAAAAAGCGAGAAGTCAAAAAGTAAAAAAAAAACAAAACAAATATATAATAAAATATATAATAAAAAATATAAATTAATATTAATAATAATAATATATAAATTAATAAATATATAATATATAAATTAATAAAAATATTATATAAATATATAATAAAATATAAAATAAAATTAATCAGAAACAGAAAACGAACCACTTTTTTATTTTAATATCACCAATATTTTAAAAACGTTTAATAAAATCAACTATGCTTGTCATAGTTTATCCTATTTGTTTAATTCGTACTCCACATTGAAATGTTCAACATTCCGTGACGTGTATTACAACCTTTTAGGCGTTTAGATATTCCTCAAAAATCTAATAATAATCTTCTATAATTGTGAATTGATGAGTGGATAGCATGCTTAACTTATTGTTAAGCTAGTTGTTTACCGTCGAGAAAAAAAAAATCGATCAACCAGATCGTGTCCTCGTGTTGTTTTGTTAGCAATTTTCTTTTTCTTCTTCCTCCTTTTATTATTATTATTATTAATATTATTATTATTATTATTTCACAATCTCCTACTCGTACGATGATTCTCTTTTATATTTTTTTCTCCTCCTTCTCCTCTTTCTCCTTCTCCTACTTCACGCAAGTACGATAAATTTATTCACCGACGTGGGTGGAGTTCTCTTCGCGTTATTCGACGCTAGTAGACGTCGTTTATTAATTCATTCCGGATAAACGAGAGTAGAGTAGGTGCCTATTTCTTCATATTCTTTTTTTATTCCCCCTTTTCTTTCTTTTTGTTACATCAACTTCGATAAACACACGCGGTTTTAACAAACACGTTTTACGAAAATGGACATTTCCTGATACGCGCGTGCTCAATTCTCCAAATCCAATAACGTTTTATTATTAACAAGTTTCGATTGTCGATTTTTTTTTTTCGAAATGTCGATTTGTTTATATAAAAGAATACAAAAAATTTATAATAATATTTAAAAATAATATTAAAAAATCACGAATGTGTTATCCTGTCGTACACTTGGGGAGGTCACGGATAATTTGCAAAAACTGTGTAAAATAATATTTGTAAAAAATCACGACTGTCGTATACGAGAAAGTGTGGTGAGGAGGAGGAGGAGGTGGAGGAGGTGCAACGAGTAGTATCCAATTTTTTCTTCTCACGATCTCGCGCGTGTCACCTCGTTGCACTTTCTAGGTAGAACTAAACCCCGTGCTAAACCACCATGAGTAAGAGTAAGATAAAAGGAGAAAAGAGAAAAGAGAATGAAAGAATGATCTCGCGTTAGAGATCGATATCTGGTCACGAACTGAGCTCGGCTGCACTCGTCCGTGAATACACGCGCGTTTATTAAATTAACACAGTGAACGAATCAAGAAAAAGAAAGAAAGAGAGAGAGAGATAGAAAGTTAAAGAAAGATAGAGAGTTCAACGAAGAAGGAAGAAAAGCACAAGCAAGAGAATAAGTAAAAATAAAAAAAAGGAAGAAAAAAAAAAAGAAAGAAAAAGAAATCCTTGGTATGCACAATCCCGTAGACTAATCGGCAAGTAAATCGCTGCGAATCGTTTGTGAAACCACGCAAAACACAAGTCCTTGCAGGTGTCGGATCTCGCTAACAAATTGCAGGTATACACGAATGAAACTGATTCCTATTATGCAAGAGATTATACACATTATACTTCCCCATAAGTGCATAATACATATATAGAATATATCCTGTATTAAGTATACATACGATATTCGAGTAAACGAAGGTAACTAACGAGTCTGAGTATAATTAAAAAAAAAAGAAACAATATAAATAAAAAATAAGATCTTTGGTATAAAAAAAAACACACAAAAAAGAAGAAGAAGAAGTTTTTCGTATAAATCTAAAAGATTTAAACGAGCACGCGTACCTCCTAGAAAACCACCGAGGTATACTGAAATGAAGATTATCGTTCGTTAACGAGTCGCGAAAACGTCGTTCGAACCGTGCCCACACACACATACACACACACACACACGTGTACCAGGGAAAGAACAAATAGGACGACGATGCATGGCGATAGTGGAAAAGGAGGAAGCGAGTGCAACCGCGACAGATTTCTCGCGGAGATTCTTATCTCGTCACGAATTAGCTCTTGCTTCGTGTAAACTGCTCGAGAACAATAAATCCAAAGACGCAACCTCGACGACGTTTGCTTTAAACTTATACGTCCTCTCTCTCTTTCTCTCTTTTTCCATGGGGTTTTTTTTTATCCCACTCTCTTACTCTTTTTATTTCTATGGTGTATGTGTTTTAAAGGCTAACGTAACTCTCGCTTTTGATTGTTATTGATCAACCGTTTTGTCTCCTACTCTTATACGAGTGTACGTACATGTACGATTTTATATGTTTGTATTGGTGTGTTGTATTGTGTGTGTGTGTGTTGTGTGTGTGTTGTGTTTAGGTGCGTGCACGCTTCGTCGAGCTGGCACGCAACTTGGCTCTATAATGTTGGCACGACAGAGCGAATATAGAGACGACGGAGCTTAATGAATCTTTATGGGATGATGTCGTGAACTTGTATTCCCTCCGGTGACTGACTGAACCCGAGCATGGCCATTGGCGTGATCCGTCATTGCTACCGATCCTATACCATTACTATTACTTTTTTTTACCCTCCTTAAAATATATACCAGTTTTATTTATTTTTTTTTTTTATTTTTTCAAATACATTAACTTTATGTATATACTTTGGACAAATATTTTACGATATCAGACTAATATTATGAATTTATTCAAATATAGAAATATATTTTATCAATGAATTTTTTTTCTTTTAAATCGTTACGGTACTTTACAAAACACACTCAATTCATTTATATTGGATAAATGGATAAAAAAAATTGTAGGAATTTTGTGGCATAATTCAATGAAAATCAGACATTTTTTATTCACCAATCAAATATTATAATCTTAAAGGTTTTATTCTGAATAATAATTGAATCGATAATAATTGATGTGCAAATGACGTTTAGAGAATTATAGAAGAAATTGGAATGAATTATTTGAGATTTATTGAATAATTTGTTCAAAAGGAAAGATTGGTTTATTTAAAGGAGGTATGGTTTTTGCGAAAATGAATGATTAAGAATGAATGAAATCTACGCCAATGTGAGGACAGTCCGCTCGTTAGTCTCGGCGTAAGCCTTTAGCTTTTGATAGTGTCGAGAAGAGAGCGCGTGTTCGTAAAATTTGAAGGGCGTGCAAAGAAGGTCCCCGTCCAATGGGGGTCTTCTCCACGATCCGCGTCTTGATTGTCATCGACTCGTTGCTGGTCGCGTGATAGCGTTCGCGAGTCATCGCATTTTCCTCTTCCCCCTTCCCTTCCCACCCTTATCACCCTCTGTCTCGATTTTGTTCTCTCTTGTATACAAATAAAAGGAGATAGAACAAATATGTGTGAGAGAGGGAGAGAAGGAGACCTACTTTCGGTTTCTCATCGATCCACAACACGCGAGCCTAAAGTTTACTCAACGCCATAAATAATTGGTCAGGATTTTAAACGCGAAAAAATTTTATTTTCATAAACCTAACATATCGTAAGAGGATAATTAATATAAACCATAAAAATAATTAGAATTAGAAATATGAAAAAAAAAAATTTGAGAGATTGACTCACCGGGGTCCGAGGAATCCAAACTGGTAGGTGCTTGCTGACTGAGCGGTCCAGGTGTACCACCGCTTCCGGGACTACGTGCATCGTCGTTACCACCTGCACCAGGATAGGAAAGCGACGAAGAAGGTGGCCTCTGTAATAAAAATAAAAATAAAAATAAGATATGATAGATTATTGTCGAATTAAAAACAATTTTCTTTACCACGATTTCACATTGAATTGTGGTCAAAAAATCCAACTTTTCTTTTTCAACTAATCCAATATATTTTCGAACATACTTGTTCAAGTGACGAAAATAATATAGGAATGAATTTTAATGAACGGAAAAGGATCTTGCGGTAAAAACCACCTTTTACCAAAACCAAAACCAAACCTAAATGAAGAAAAAAGAAAAGAAAAGAAACAAAAGGTATAAAAGTGGATTGAATGACATGACTGGTGAACAGTTTTGTACACGTTTGAAATTTCGAAAAGGCCCGCTCGTCCCGATCCCGGGACTACTCCCGTCGACTTATAAAACATGTGCCAAGAATTTTTCTGGAAAGTTGTTTAAAAAGAAAAAGAGAAAGAGAAAGGAGGAAAAAAAAGAAAAGAAAAGAAAAGAAAAGAAAAGAAATAGAAAGAGAGATGTGCGCACGCTTGGTACGTGAGGTGTATATGTCAGTTTAGTCATTGATGGGGACCATACGACGAAGCCGACCGATTTCGATCTCGATTAAAGACGGAGCACACGTAGCTCAGCACGAAAATGCTCCTGGCATAAGTGATTCGAGAGGACCCTGTCTCTTTCCTCGTCGTCGTTCGTCGTCTTCGTCGTCTTCGTCGTTCGTCGTACGCGTCCATCTTACGAATCAACAGATTTTACCGAAGGCACGTTCTTATTTTTTATTTTTTTATTTTTTTCTAAAATATTCTTCGATGTCTATACGTGTGTAACCACAAAAGATAATGGTTTATAATAAACATGTATATTAAATATTGAATTAGTGGACAAAAAAAAAGTCAAATCTTCTTATTGAATTGTGACCCATAAACCAATATTTTTATCGCAAAGATTATTTTCTAAATAATAATTAAATCGATAATATTTGACGTTTAAAATGATGCTTAGAATTGTACACAAATTTTGTTTAATAATTTATTGAAAGTAGGAGATTGTTTTATTTTTGAAGTATGAGGGTTTTTGGGGTAAATCAATGAAAGATTTTATTTCTTTTTTATTTTATAATTGAGAAAAATAAAGAAAGGAGAAAAAGAGAAAGAGAAAATAAAAGAAGGAGGAAGAGGAGGAGTAAAAAAAAAAGTAGAAAAGATCGACCTCCCAAGATTAAAATCGTAGCTGATACGAGGACGCTGTTAGATGCAATGTATTCAACGACACGAGAGTAAGAGCCCACACATTGATCTAAGCCAATCCGACACTTTCGAGTCCTCGAGCTTTCAATGACGCTCCACGAATGCTCCAAAGTGTTATTATAAGAGCTCCAACTTGACGAACGAACCAACGAACGAACCAACCAACGAGAGAGAGAGAGAGAGAATGAGAGAGAGTGAGAGAGAGCTAGCAGTCTCATCGTCTCAATGATCCTTCATAACGATCGTGCGACGAGCTCTCGCTTTGTTTCCCAATCGTGTCGTGAATGGGCTGTGTTCGTGAGACCTTCCAAAATAAAAATTCGTCTCTATGGTATTCCGACAAAATTAAAAAAAATAAATAAATAAAAAAAGAAGGATAAAATAGATAAATGAAATAAGAAGAAATAAAAAGATCAAGAAAATGAGTATTGATAAATATTCCTGTATGATATATACACGTTTACTCGATCTCGTATGAGGTCGAAGGGTAAGGATTTCAAGATGACCGATAAAATCTACGAGAGACGGTATCACGTCTACGCCACCAACAATGACTGACAGCTACTCCCACATGCTGTCACACTCGTCATCTTCGCGATAATCGACGCACACAATTTCTCTCTCTCTCTCTCTCTCTTTCATTCAGTCATTCTCTCTCTGGTACTCTTCGTTGACCATGTCCCCTCTCGAATCTGCTTAAAATCTAAACGCCCTTTCCGACGAAAGGACACGGGGGATGCGGATACGCCGATCAACTCTCTCTCTTTCTTTCTCTCTCTGTGGTCCTCGAAAAATATAGTACATTCATAAACAGTGTAAGAGATAGATAGGATCTATCAAATAATATCATTTGAATATTTCAACTTGAACATTTTTCAATCTAAAATTGATCGAGAGAGAGAGGGGTTCTTGTTGATAAAGAAAAATAAATATCAAAAATATTTGTAATGTTTGAATTAGAAGATATAAGTTTCGTGTCACCTCTAAACATACGTATGGTTTATATTATCCGTCGCTGTTTACGGTGGGCCTACATAGCTGACGTCACTTCCTACTAAACGCTGAATCGCCGTTTTTTAAGTGGACAGTAGGGTCCACCGCGTGACTTGTGTCGATGCAATGATAAACGTTTAACGTGTCGTCGACTGACTACGACCGTGAGAGCGATAAAGATAACGATAAAGATAAAGATAGATAGATAGATAGATAGATAGATAGATAGGTGGATAGATGAATGGATAGAAAGTTACGTGGATCTTGTTCCACCTCATTGGCCCTTTTCTCAATCTCTCAAACACACATTTTATTTTTCTCTTTTTATATTTATTTTTCTGTCTGTTAGTCCATCATCTCGTGGTCTCCTCAGCATCATTTTGATCTGCAGCACTCTCCTTAAAGTCTACGGGCTCTCTTAAAGAGTAATTCGACAAACCGGATGTCTGATGCCTGCAACTTGGACCCTTAAAATAAATCACTTGCCCGCATCTGATAATCCTCCCATCTTATTTCTTTCGCCTACGATAAACTCGCGTTACCTTTTATTCTACTCAATATCTTCTTAACGATCTAATGAAGATTTTTTTTTCTTCTAAATAAGGGTATAAAGTTAAATTTAATCATCATTCTTTATTATTTTATTTAGAAAATATTTCACACAATTGTTAATCGTCATCTAACCAAGGATCTATTCGTCAATCGATTAATTATTCAAATAAAATCAAACATTTTGTGGAAGTATGATGAGTTTGAAATATATGAAAGGGGATAAAAAAAGAAATAAAAGGAAGAGAAAGTATGTTTGTGAGTAAGAAAGAATGAAAGACAGAAAGAAACAGAAAGAGATACTGAGGAGGATCTAAACGTCAGTCCTAATTCTCCGACGTGAAGAAGGATACCCTGGCGCGCGCCCGACGTCATCCTCGAAGCAAGACAATAAATTATAATCGCGTTTCTCTCGCGCCGCCTCGGATGCACTGAGCACGCGTGCTACTCTGACACACACACACACACACACACACACATACACAAACACACAGATATAGACACCGATACATAAACACAAACCTATCCTTCGTGGCGCTTTGATCTTGTATTTAAAGACTGGGTGAAAGATAGACAAACTTCTAACAAATAATTGGATAATTAAAAAACTTCGTTGTAAGAAAAAGAAAAAGGTTCGATTAAAATGTTAAAAATAAATAAATAAATAAATGTTACTAAACGTATTAGTTTTTTTTTTCCAGTTTCCTTCGCACTTATAATTTTTCTAATAAATAATTAAATAATTCAAACTAGGTTTGATTAAAATGAAAAATCTATTAGTTCATTTCCTATTTTTCCTTTCCACTAATAATTATTGTCTAAAGTATCAATAACAATAAATTAACTCTTTTGTCAATCACTTAAAATGTCATCTTTTTATTGTAACTCCTTCTTCTTCATCATCATCAACGAAGAATCGACACGAGATGATGACTTACGCACGTATATTAATTGATCGTAGTAACGTAACGCCATATAATTATGTAATTAGCGGCAGAGAATATTAGCAGTCGTTGACTGCTTTACAACCGAGATACGTAAATCTCTTTAGAATTAATTTATTGGTACTTGTTTATACGCTAAATATATATCCATTTTAATGTACTTCTTACAGTGCTTACCATACTCACACATATATACTTCTATGTAGAAATAAAGAAACTATAAAATATTATGGAAACAAGGAAAGATGCGTGTGTTGTCCAAGAAGAGAAAGAAGAAGAAAAAACATCGAAATCGAAGAAAGGGTTCGTGGATTGAATGAGAGAGTGAGACACAGTGAAGAAGAAGAAGAAGGAGAGGAGGAGGAGAAGAAGGTGGGGGAAACAAAGAGGAGGAGAATAAGATGAAAAGAGGGAGGAATAAGAGGACGTAAAGTATAGTCGAAGAAGCATCTTTACCGAACCAAGACCGAACCCCTCTGCCTACTGGAGTCGATTCTTTCGTCTGGAGAGGCGGAGAAACGAATCGTTCAAGAAGAAGAAGAAGAAGAAGAAAAGAGAAAGAGGTAGAGACAGGAGTCTTGGTCTTGAATTTCTCGACGATACCGCCGGCCATATAGGGATCATAAATTACGATTTATTGCAGTGGCAGCGCCTCTGCTCGACGGATTATCTTACCGTTATGTCAGCACGCTACAATTATATTTACATTTTCCTCGTAATGGAATTCTACTTGGCCTCTTAGTCCTTAGAATATACTTCAATAACTGTCTACTCTTTATTTGGGTATACAAATATCGTTTATATTGTTTATACCCGTGAAACTTTTTTAATAGCGAATTATAAGTGAGTAAGTTTATTTAACTAAATCTTTCTATAAAGTGTACTAAGAGTGTTTAGTTTATTTGTGAATATTGAAAGTATGTTCTAAGATTGATTAATAGTTGTACGAATTGGTTTGTGTTTGTAATGTTTTAAAAAGATTCTTATTACTTTGAATAGAAAGTATTTTGATATTGGAGTTTTGGAATCTATCAACACTCCTACGAGTTTAATTGTCCTAGTTTGTGTATACGAAATGAATATTATTTTTTTCTCTTCAATTTTAAAATACCCTATAATTTATTATTACTTGCATTAAATATTATCTGAATTATTTGATTTTAAACAGATCTTATTTAAATGATAAATAATATTTATTCTGTGTATTTAGTATTTAGATGATCGATCAATATATTGTGTTTAATGATTGTAGAAATAAGATAAAGAAAAAAATAAGTTAATGAAAAGTAAGATAAAATATAGACGAGAGTAATACCGTGTTACGTAGAATACCTGTACGAGGACTGGCCACCTTAACAAGATGTACACCTGACTGGCGAAAGATTTTAAAACGGTCATATAAACGAAACAAATTTATGACGGTCGTAGAGAACCGGAGCACGCGCGAAAGAGGGGAAGAAAGAGAAAGAAAACGAGCCAATGAACCGGTGAGAAGAAGAAGAAGAAGAAAAAAAGAAGAATAAGAAAGACTGTGAGAGATAAAGAAAACCGATCGAGACCTTTTAGAAGGCTCCCATTTCACGCGTGAACGTGAAACGTCGTATTCACGCACGAACGACGAATCCTAGAAATCAACTTCTTCCCTTTCGTTCACCGTAAATATGGAATTCCGTATCTCTTCTCTCTCACTGAAAGAATAAGAGAAAGAGAGAGAGAAAGAGAGGACTATTACTGTCAATAAAACCTGGATTTCAAATTCGTGCTATTGTTTTTACGAGTATTTCCTTAGCACGAAACATATCGACGTTTAGACGATAGAATTTCAAATGATCCATTTTTCTTTTTTCCTCTATCTTTTGTGTATTTCCCCTATTTTAAATTGTAAATTAACTTGTAAACAACGTGTTATATTGGTCCAACAAATTCTACGTCTATGCCCAAATTCTATGGGAATCTGATTTAAAGTTTGTAGATAAAATATGTGTATTATGGGACGATAAAAATATCATAGTTGTATTTCATAATTCTAATCAATTTTTCAATAAATTTCTATATCCAACTATATTTAAAAAATATTTTTGTTATACATCAAATTGTCCCATAAGTTTCTTCCTTTTTCTGAATTTATTTGTTATACTTGATATTTTATATTTAATATTATTTTACTAATATTGAATACCA
>JACGTP010000090.1:0-10740 GCA_023678845.1 Mischocyttarus mexicanus
AGACGAAAAGTTGCATTCTGTAGAAGAGAATAGGAGAAAGAGAGTAAAATAAAAAAAAAAAGATAAAATAAAAGAAAGGGAGAAGAGTTAACTGTTCTCCACAGTTCGCTCGATCTCATTTCCCCTTTTTTTTTCGTCATCATCGTCGTCATCGTCGTTGGGTTCGTCGTTGTCGTCGTTGTCGTCGTCGTTGGGTTCGTCGTCGTCCCTCGTAGCAAAGAGTAGTATCGAGGATGAGGTGGGATGGAAGATGAGGTGGGATGGAAGACGAGGTGCGCGCGGCTCCTCCGGAGGAGGATCAATAGAGACAGGGAGACGAGACCTCTTTTCCCTCCCTTCTCCTCTCGACTCCTCTCATATCGAGACAGAAAGAGAGAAAAGAAGAAGAGAAAAAGAGAGAGACCAAAAGAGACCAAGAGAGACCAAGAGAGACCAAGAGAGACTAAGAGGGAGAAAGAGAGGGAAGCTCTTCTCGTCTTTTCTACAACCCCACGTTATCCTCCTACTCTTCCCTACTCTTCCCTACTCTTCCCTACTCTTCCCTACTCTTCCCTACTGGTAGCTGCTACTACTCTGACGACGACGACGACGACTACGACGAGGAGCAACCTCCACCATCCTTCCAAAGCTTGAAGACTGAAAATGAAAGAGAAAAGGGATGGAAGAAAAGGAGCACGAGTTAAAGGAAGGATGGAAGGTTGGTTGGAAGGAAGGAAGGAAGACGTCAGAGAATGGTTTTCAGCAGCACGATAGAAACCTAAGTGGCATCTGTCGACTTTCAGAATATCTTGCTATGCTCTTTTGTTTTAATATTATTTTTATTTCCAGCCTCCTTCTCTTTCTCTCTCTCTCTTTATCTCTCTCTTGATCTTTCTTTCTTTGCTTCATTTTATTGTATTTTAAATTTAAAGTATAATAAATAAATAATTTCCTATTCATATTCTCGTATTTTTAGTACGAAGATGAGATTATAGGATGAGAAAGAAAGTTTGGAAAAAGATTCCTCTTGTTTGAGTATCTAGAATGAAGAATGATTGAAACGAATTATAGTTTAATATCGTTCTAACTTTCATATAAGAAACATAGCTACTACCATTTCACTGAATATTTCGCAAAAAAAAATATCTTTTAATATATGGGATAAACTTTTGGTTAAATAGGACACACCTTGGAAAGAAAAGAAAGAAAAAGAGAAAGAAAAAGAGAGGGTGAGAGAATAGCAGAAGTCGCAGAGTCTCGTGGGTAATGTTGCGTGATGAGACGCCTCGCAGATTCTTTGAGAAGAGGAGAGGAGAGGAAAAGAATGAGAGAGAAAGGAGGAATAGTGAAAACGAGAGAAGCCGGCTTGCTCTAATTCTAAAGAGCACTCTCTTCTCGGACTCCCTCTCTCACTCCTCTTTCCCTCTTACCCCCTTTTTTTTGTCTTCCTCTCTTTCCAAAGTCTCTGAAACACAGGAGGCTGCACTATGACGAAAATTTTCCCCGGTCTACCTTTTTATTCTTTTTTTCTATCTCGTTTAACATTACAATTTCTACTACCACCAACCCCGTTCAAAAACCAGTTCAACTTAAACAAGTCTCCGTTATTACTTTTACTTTTTTAGTAAAGGATAAAAAAGGAATAAGATGAAGAAAATTTTCTAATCGAAATATCATTTATATATTTTAATAAAAAATATAAAATATTAAAAAAAAAACATTATATAAATATATAAACAAAACTAGAAAGATAGGAAGATATCAGATAATTCGCAAGATATAGTAAAAAAAAAAAAAAGAAAAAAATATAGAAAGAAAGATTCAATATGGGTGGGCGCAAGCTCGGTTGTGATTAATTAGAATGAGCAAATGCCTTGGAGGGTTTACATTGAGCGAAACGAAGGCATTGCCATGTCGGTAATATGCTACGGCCGAAGAGACGGGATAGGGGAGGGGTTGGTTTAGAAGGAAAGAGGAGTACACGGATATATTCACAAGGGAAGGAAACATCCCCCGCACTAACCGCAACCGAAAGCCAACGGCAGCCACGAAACAACCCCTTGCTGTTCTCTTTCTTTCTCTCTCTCTCTCTCTCTCTCTCTCTCTCTCTTTCTTTGAAAACGATGCATATATACAGGAAGAGATGAGAAAGAAAGAGAGAAGAAAAAGAAGAAGAAGAAGAAGAAGCAGAAGAAGCAGAAGAAGAAGTAAAAGTAGAGGGAGTAAAAGAGGGTGGAGTCGAGTCAGGACCAAAAAGAGGGTGAGGGCTCGTCTTAAATCACTTCCCCTTTCCTTCCCACCAACCCCCTCTTTCTCTTTATCTCTCTCGCTCACTTTGTCCCTCTCTCTAGTGGCATTTCTTTCTCTGTCGAACAACCCTCAACATCCTAGCAAGGGGTTGCACTGATTCCGGTTTACAGATTCGATTATGAGCCCGAATTGTCCTTCTCTCCTTCCCCTTCTTCCTAGTCCTTAGACTAACGCACCCTTTCCTTTACCGAAGAAGGCCTTTACTCCTAAGAGTAATTACCGAGGAAGATTGATAATCGTTTTCAACAACGATCGCTACACAACTACGATTACGAATTCTAATATAATATATCGCACCCATCTTTCGATTCTTTTCAATAACTCGCTTATCCGATATATTTTCTAATCTTATTAGGTATACAAATAAATTTCCGCCGTTCTACGGGTGTTGGATGACCACAGGAGAAGCTTATAGAATATAAAATAAGATAGATGAATATACGAAGGCCGATCGTGTCGATTTTATATTCTAAAACTATTAATCATATTTATTTTTATTTCAATTTTACATACACTTCTTTGCTTATCTAAAATATTTAATATCGATAGTATAACGAAAAGTAAAATATAAATATTAGGTGTACAAATAAATTTCCGCCGTTCTTATTAAAAAATTAAGCATTTGATGATTTTAAATGATGTAAAATTGCTTGCTGAGTTACTCCGAATATAAGTGCAAGTTTTTTTTTTGCGTTTGGCACGAATTTTCAACCAATAATATTTCCAATTCCGCGTATTCGTACATTTTCACCCTTCCCTTACGTATTTTGTCTTCAACGTCACAGTCTCCGTTCTTGAACTATAAAAACCATTCATGAAAACTTCTCTAACTTAAAAAAACCTCGTCATATGCCTCTACAAGCAATCGATGCTCATCAGATGCAGATTTCTTTAAATTAAATAATTGAATCAAACGTTCCCGCAAATGATGCTTATTCGGCTCAAAACTCAACATTTTCGAAGGAAAAAAAATATCTGTTATCGATACAAAATCACTAATATACCAAAATTATGTTGTCGAGAGATGTCAAACCCTACGATATGACGTTTTACATGAGACAATTTTAACCTTAATTTAATCATAAAGCCATACTTTGTTGAACGCCGATAACTTATTTGTACACCTAATATTTCTCAATTATATTTATTTATTTTTTATTTTGTTTATTGTATTAGCTTCCTTTTTTTTTTTATTTGGTAGAAAAAGTATGGGATAATAATATTAACAGTAATAATAAAAAAGGGGAACAGGGGAAAGGAGTAGGTGGAACTCAAAGAGAAAATCTAATGGTGCGGAACGAGACAGAAAACAGCTTGACTTCTTGGAAAAAAAAAAGAAAAAAAAATATATTAACTAAAAGGATGGAATACGCGTGTTAAAGGAACGAGGGAATATATGACGGAGGAATATTTTTTACGAGCCTATTTTCTTTTTTCTCGCCCCCTTACTTTTTATGATAATCCAAACTTTTGTGACTATTGCGACTCTCCGTAGCTGTAGCTTGAAATTTTGTTTTGGAAACATTACGTGAAATTTGAGTACTCTTTTTTTTTTTTTATATCGTTGAAATTAAAGACGATGACGAGTCCGAGGATCTTTTCTTCTTACACATTAGTCACGTTAAGAACAAGGCTACTCTTTGTTTTTTTTTTTTCATTTTATTACGTGTGTTTGTGCGTGTGTGTCTAAAAGGATAGATCCATTGAAAAATTTTATATCGGAGATAAGAATTTATTGGGTATTGATTTATAAATAATACAAGACAAAATATTTGGAGCTTTTATTCTTTTTTTTTTTTTACGTTATTCGATATAAACATTATTTGAAAAATAATTTCGAGAGAAGAATGATCTCGATTTATAAAATCATCCAGCAATTTCTGGTCAATGTTATATTTAAAGTTTCGATACTATTTATTAGTCAATCTTCTAAATCTCTCTCTCTCTCTCTCTCTCTTTCTTTATATACATATACATATTTATATATTGCAGAGTCAAAGTTTGCATGAACGACGGCACAATTTGTTGCTCCCTTTCTCTCTCATTTAACCGTAAACGTCGAGGAAATCAAATAAAATACGGAAGTAGGCGAGCATTTTCGCGAATATATATATATATTTATTTCCTCACCTCTAGGAAGAAAAATAATCGAAAAGGTATTAACGATGATGACGACGACGACTTCGCGGGTTCGCGTTAAACTGGAACATGTGGGAAGGTTTAAAACGTGAAACGCTCTATTTTACACCACACCTCCTCACCTCGTTCACATTTTTCTCTTTTTTTTTTCAACCCCTTCTCTCTCTCTCTCTCTCTCTCTCTTCCTTTTTTATTTTACCTTCCTTCCCTTTTTTTCTTTTTTTTTTTTTCATTTTTTACGACCTCTCTCTCTCAGGGCAGCATTTAACTTTTTTCTACAAAAATATATCACGTGCGTTAGTAATAATCGGACATTAAATCTCCCTGCGTCGAAAGATTTTTTATAATGGGATTAAATATCTAATAAATAATTTATTTAAATGAAACAATATTACAAAATTAACAGGGTCATCGTATTTCATCGTTTTACAATATTATACCACGACCCGACCATATTCGCGGACGAAACATATTATTCCTTTCTAATTCTTTTTCCATATATCCTTTTTTTTTGTATTTTTTTTTTTGCATTTTTTCTCCTACGCGAAAAAATAAAATGAAATTGTCGGCGCCCCCGACAGTTCGCGAAAAAACAAGTAACCGAATAGAGAGAGAGAAAAAAAAAAATTCATACAAAATCTCATATATTCGTTAAAACGCGTGAGCTGGGGAGGGGGTAAACGGGAAGAGAAAAGGGGGGAATTTTATTTTTGACATACGAGTATTTTCGAAACTAGAAAGCGACTGCTGCGATAAAGTGTCAGCGGAGAAGAAATAGCTAACGCGCGCGAGAGAACCGTTCGGCCGAGGCAGCCAGTTATCAATTATTCGCACCACCAAATATTTGACGTTACGGTAGAATAAACCGCGAACACCGAACGAACCACGAATATTCGGGTCGTTGTAACGTTAATAACGCTACGAAGTATATACCCCCTTTAACCTCACCCAAACCGGGCCGCCCACCCACCCAATCTCTCTTTCTCTTTCTATCCATACATTCGATGTACAGAGAAACAACCAGCACACACGCACACATGTGTACACACGGCCCAACGCATATGGAGTGAAATTTCACGTGTATAAGGCAAATAACAAAATAACGTTTGGAAAATATGAAAAGGAAAGGAAATAATAATCGGCCTGCTGCTGCTGTATCAACGGATTCGTCCCTGGTAAATGTGAAGGGGGTGGATAGGTGGTGGTGGTGGTACGTGGGGTGTCGAGGTAGCTACCACCAGTAGTACTGTGTACGATTCGCGACCAACCCCCTCTAACCCTCGGTCTACCAAATGCCTTTCCTGACGCAATCCCCTCTTCTCTTCCTCCTCCTGTTGAACCCCAACCCCCGAACTCTTCTCCCTCCCTTTCCTCCCTCTTTTGCCTTTCCAATTACTCTCGCGTTTAGTTGCGTTTTTCCGCTCGAATGCCCTCTCTATGATACACTCGCACGCTCGACCCACGCTTGGCTTTTTAGTTGCCCAAACCCACTTACCAATACATGTATACCCGTCAACAGCCCACGTGTGTATGCACTTTTATTACGTATGGATAGCTGGCTTGATGTATGCGTGCTTTTTTTTTCCTATATCTTTGATAACCTATGCGTGTGTGTGTGTGTGTGAAGATTGATGTGTGTTTGTTAATACGGTTGTGGGCAGTGTTTGATAAATGCGTGTGCTTGTGAGGATGAAGTTATTACATTGGGATATTGAACAGTGTGTTAAGTAGTTAGGTGTATTGGTATGATACGTCTGTGTGCAATAATCGAATTGGATTGATATTTTATTTTGTCATTGTTAATTAGAAAATTTAATGAGAGATAAGAGAAAAGTCTACGAGAAAGTTAATCAATGTTATTTTTCTATTAAATTATATTTTGTTATTGGATCTTTTTTTTTAGAATTTTTATGTGGGTGATTTTTTAAATAATTTTTTAGAAAAATGTATCTACTGTGAGATTAGTCAATGGACGAGTAGACGAATGAGACGAGATTTAATTTTGAATAGGTAATACGATACAAATTATACTTCGATAAATCTTACGATACATAATCTCAAAAATTCAAAAGAATACAATTTTTATAATATACTTTATCAATATTTTTAATTATTATTTTTCATGCGTGTTTATAGCTTATTTCCTATTATTTAATAATTATAAATGTAAGAATGATAATTAAATAATTACGATAATAAATATAAGCATAGAATATTTTTATTATAATATTTCGTAGAATAATTTTCATTAATTTAATTATTTTTACTTGTCTTTTTTTTGGTTAAGGAGAGAGAGAGATAGAGAGATTCGTTTGTTTTATAACTTATAAAATATTGAAAGTAGTTAAATAAAGAGATTAATATCGTGCATAAAGGTAAATTTGCCATTATTTTTCAAAATGATTATAATACTTATATTATTAAAGAAAAATCAACAATTTGTAAAAGCTTATTACACATTAATAACACCTGTTGTATAAAACATTTCATTAACTTCCAAACGAATTAACAACAAATACGTATTATTTTCCATTGAACATATAATTATATTTATTTAAACGATCCTCGCATAAAAATTTCATTCCTATTTGCCCCTGCGGAATTTCAATATTATATTATACACTTCTTCAAATAAATAAAGAGGATTAAATTATTTAATTTTATATATACGACGACTCAAAAATTATGAAATAAGCACAAAGTACAATGACGATTTGAAAAATTAATTAAAATAATCAATTAAAAATTAATTAAATTAGAACATTTATATACGCGTGTGTGTGTGTGTGTCCTGTGTGCATGTATGTAGGAGACTAGGAATTGTTTCTAAAAGAATTTTTATAAAAACAAAACACGAAGAGATAACATATGATGATCAATGTTTTGACATTCGTCCAAATACGTTTTTAAATAAATCAATGTTTTTGTTTTCAGAAATTTACCTTCCCGGTGTATCTGAAGATGCGCGAGAACATAAACGAGAGGAATAGAATCATCAAGGATGTCAGCAAACATCGTGTTCGAGTAAGTTATTAGGTGTACAAATAAGTTCTCGCCGTTCTTATTAAAAAATTAGGCATTTAATGACTTTAACCGATATAAAATTGCTTGCTGAGTTACTCCTAATGTAAGTGCAAGTTTTTCTTGCATTTGACACGAATCTTCAACCAATAATGCTTTCAATTCCGCATATTCGTACACTTTCGGTCTTCCGTTACGTACTTTGTCTTCAACGTCAAAGTCACCGTTCTTGAACTTCAAAATCCATCCATAACAATATCTTTCACTTAAGAAAACCTCGACATATGCTTTTACAAGCAATCGATGCACATTAGCTGCAAATTTCTTCAAATTAAAAAATTTCATCAAAAGTTCCCGCAAATGACGCTTATTTGTCTCCAAACTCGACATTTTCGAACGAAACAAAATATCTAATACTGATACAAAATCATTAATATATCACGATTATGTTATCGAGAGATATTCAACCCTACAATATGACATTTTACATCAGACAATTTTAACCATAAGTTAAATATAAAGCCATATTTTGTTAGACGGCGGAAACTTATTTGTACACCCAATAGTTTCTATTAACACTATGCTATCCGCAGATCTTATGTTAGATACGATTTTTTTTATTTGACGCCGGTATAATAGCTTAGAAATTTTAGATTTAAAAAAAAATTCGAAGATGGCGGTAATATAAATTCCTAAAATCAAAATAAGTCATCCAAGGATTTTCGTACTTACTTTTTAATTAAATAAGCACAATGCTATAGTTAGTTTGCTGTCTTTTAACACCAAAGAAATATAGATCAAATATTATCTCAGTTTTATTTAACTCGTTGTTCGTCTAACGTATATTTGCTTGTGTTTCCCACGGGACCCAAAAATGACTATCGGAGCGCATGACATTTGAAAAGCAGTATCAGTCGACCAACGATGCAATTCCAATAGGCACTTGCGTTGTTGAATCTTTCAATGATTACGAAGTATAAAATAATTTTGTTTCTTTTTATTATAAAAAGGAAAATACCATTAAAAATACCATTAAATTTCAATTAAAAATACTATTTATAAAAAATAATAATAAAAGTGTCACCCATTTTAGGTGACATGGCGTTCAACGTGTTAACAAAATTTTGTAAAAGAAGTAATTTATTTATACATATTGTTGAGATTTATCGATTTTCGTAAGCTTTCTAACTTCGCTCGTTTATTACGTTTCCGGTAAGACATCGGTATTCTCTCTTCAACAGATGCGTGATTTACAATCTGTAGAAATCGATGATACGGTGACATATGTTACCACGTATTTAAATACTCTTACTAGAACGCGTATTCTTTTTCTTTATAGATGCTCACTTTTATTAAGGATATATTAAATGTTTAAATATTCGTTGTAAAAAAACTTTACAATTATTACTTATCTTTAGTAATAAATTAGTAACGTGACCAATTAGTATTAATCTACGAAAAGAAAGAATTTTATAAATAAAGTATTTATTTCATTTTTGTTTGTTTTTTTTTTTTTAATTACATTTAGCTATTAAATCTCGTTATTAATTATTTTCATATTTAATATTTATCAGATTAAATATTAAATAATTATTATTATAAACTAGAGAGATAAATAAAATTCTATAATATATATTAGGTTGTTCGGAAAGTCGTTTCGTTTTTTTTGGTTTTGAAATTAAGATATGTCGTTTTATGTGATCATGAACAGTCCAATTCGACAAATTTAACCTCTCAGTAATCTCACGATTTATTATTCGGCGGTTTGCATCTATCAATGCCTTTATTTTGTCTTCATCGGCTTCAACGGGCCTTCCAAAACGTGGTGCATCTTCGACATCGAAATTGCCGGAACAAAATTTTGCAAACAAATTTTGACATTGTCGTTCGGTTAATACATCTTCTCCATACACATCACATAATTTTTGCCTTGCTTGAACTGTATTTTTTACCTTTTCGATAGTAAAAGAGTAAAATATGCCGAAAATGCTTTCGATTTTCTATCTTTGATAGGACACCAAACAGAAACTATTCCAAAGAATCAAACAAAATTTTTAACAAACAAGCTTTACTATATCAGCTGTTAAACAATATAATGATTATGCGGCTTAAGTGTGAAATTGGGTATGAAAAAATACAATTGGGCCCACTGTTGGGAAAAAACGAAATTACTTTCCTAACAATCTAATAATATATTTTTGTTATATTTGAATAAGTATAGACGAACGCATTAGTTAAGACAATTTCGTATAACCACATTCAAGGTCTCGTGTAAATTAAAAATACAAGACATTAGTAAAGCCTCATGTGTTTAAGCACAGGCAACCTAGTTTCTTTCTCGTCGATACACGCTACCCTCATTCGTATACATCACTAAATACATACGTATATTCACAAAACGTGTATATAATATATCTTCGTGTTTATATTAAATAATCTAATATGTTAACGAGTTTATTTAAAACAACACTCATTATTATCATAATCTCGTAACCACTAATCACATAGGTCAGAACACAAAAAATTATTATATTCCAAATAAATTCATCCGAAAAAAAAAATTAAGAAAAGCATTTGGCTTTTTAATCAAACATTATCATCGTCATCGTCGATTAAACGCAGATTATCTAAAACACAACCCTAACACACAAGCTCGACATAAAACATATTTTAATATACGAAGAAAAAATATTCTAAAACCTACCAAAAGATTAGTCATCTCATAACAAAGCAAAAAATAAAGAAAGAAAGAAAAAAATACATCAAGGAAAGGATAATATCGTGAATGACGATGTTCGAGGACATCTCGTGCTAATTTTTCTTTTCTTTATTTTAACGTTGTTGTTTTTTTTTTCTTTCTCTCTCTTTCTCTCTCCCTTTATTTTTTAAAACCAACGTCGATTCGTAGGAAGCGATAGAGGGGGTTGTTCGCGTACGGGGAGGGAACGAGTGAGTTAGTTTGTTGGTTGGTTGGTTGGTTGGTTAGCTCGCAAGTAAACTCGTAGGAATTGTTCGCATGTCACGACGAGGCGGTCTCCGTGGTCACATCAGTCTCCGAGCATGCGAAGGCCCAACGAGCTAAACTAAATCCCTGTAATATACACATACCTGAAAGACCACCTTAGAGAAAAGTGTAAGAGAAACTGGGAGTGAGTGTGGGTGGCCGGTTAGCCGTGGTGGAAGAGGTAGGATTGAGTACGAGATGGTGGATCGAAGGGTAGCTCGGGGGTAAAGAAAAGAGGTAGGATTGAGTATAAGAGGTATGAGGGGTAACTTTGGGGGTGGAAAAAG